>CAJPEX010000831.1:5884-78530 GCA_905338405.1 Notodromas monacha
GTTGGGAAGAAGTGAAATACAAATGAAATAGATGCACACCATGTTTAAGGTTATTTTTTGCTTTTTGAAAACGTGGTTTTTTAGATTAATTTTTTTTTTTACTATAATTATTCCACATTACTGTCATAGGATTATGATTGAGGAATTTTGAAAACAATGATTTTCACCTCCCAGATTTTCCTGACTTTGGCTACTTGTCAGCCAAATTTGTGTTTTGGTGACATTTTGTCAAACCAAAATCCACTACTGTGCAAAAGTGTCCCAGCACTGCCAAGCAATGGAAATTGACCCATGGCCATCCAAGGGTTTGAAGATTCACTGTTGTTACCTCAAGTTTCCAAAATTTATCAAAATGAATTAAATTGTATTGAACGTCTTCTTTGCAAGAGACTCAAAATTTTTTGGATTTATCCATTAAGGCAAACTAGGTTGAGAAGTTATTAACTCTGTAGCTGGGTGATGTGAATAAGTAAAAGACTTCTCATTTAACGTGCAATAGACTATATTTTAGTATGAACCATATGCATCAGAAGCTCCACAGACAATGAATACTGAGGATGTGTTCAGACACAACCTTTATAGATATACTGGACACAGGGTGAATGACTGGTCATGAACCAAAAATAAACTGGATCTGAGTGAGGCAGATGACTGCAGGGTACTATTAACCGTTGGACGGCGGCAGCCTCCTTTCCATCCCAGGGCAAAGCTGGACTTTTTCCTGATGGGTGTGCATTCTATTTTTGCACAAGGTTATGCAACCCCTGCCAGGTGGGGGAGGGCAAAGTTGGATTTTTTCCGGGGATAATGAAATGCTGGGAAAGTCCTGAGTCAAACTTTTTCCTTATTGACCTCCAACCTGGGCTCCTGGCTTTCAAGCTTAAATTTGATCTTTGAATGGGGAAACAACACAAGGCCAGGGGAAAGAAGGGAGCCTTGAAGTTTTCATTTTTTTCATTTTCAGGTGAAATTTTTCTGTGGAAAATTTAATAAAATGCCAGGATTTTTCTGGACTTTGCCCTGCACACTCTGTTGGGGGTTTTTTAAATTCCACTCTTGAGTGCCACCAAAATCTGCAAAAAAAGTCCGACTTTGCTGCAGAAGGGTTAATCAAGTTGTGTCAGGAATGTAAAATCAGATGTGTGCTACATAAGAACAATACAATGGATGGGTATTTTAAACATGTCTGGGGACACTCAATTAGTCAATTAAACCTCTGATGACACTGTTTTATTTTCATGTGATGCTGAGGAACCCTTCTATCCCTAACACCACTTGTTGTGAATAATTTCCAGTCTCTATAATAGAAGTTGCCCTCCTTTAAAAGCTGTGAGAAAAAGAAAAAAAATTTTAAATACATTTTTGGGGAATTTTTTTGAATGGTATGCGGTAAATACGTTGGTGTCTTGGAAACTCTCCGCTGTCCATGAATTATCGTGTGACAAGATGCAAAAAATCAGATTCTGCCCCTGTAATTCGTTTTGGAATTTCCAATGATGCCTCCATCAGGCTTGAAGAAATTCCGACGACAGCTGACGATCGAAGAGCAACAAAAGGTGGAAGAAACCCCTCCGGAGCCCATCGACGAGGACCTGGACGACATCGACAAACTCCGAGACGACTTGCAAGCAACCAAGCAGCTCCTGGAAATCGAGCTCAGGAACAAACACGTGGAAAAGGAGCTGAATGAGAAGCTCCAGTCCAAACTCGAGCAGATGGAAACTGAGTTGAAAACCCTGAAAACGTCCCTGAAGGAGACCCAGAAACAGAACCAGGAGTTGAGTGAGCAATTGGCGACGCGCAAGGACAGCGTGGATTTGAAGCCCCTGAAAAGGCTGCCTCTGGAGCCCAGTTTCTCCTTTGCGGATCTCAAGAAAGATCTGAGCAAAGCCAATCTGACTCGGAATGATTCCGTCATATTCAACGAAATTGATGCCTTTGAGGAGGAATACAACAATTTGCAGGTAACGATCAATACTGAACTTGGAACGCATGAGAGAACATTGAAAATACAGTGGGGCCTTCAAATTATATGGACTAACGTAGAGACGCTTGAAAGGGAAGAAATCTGCCTGACATCCAGACAATGTCTTGAGATACAGACACTTTTCGAACATTTCCAACAAAAACTTGAAATGTTTCTAGAAAATTTCATTTTTCAACAAGAAAACTGAAAATTTGCACATTCTAAATTGTGTTATCTCTTGAACAAATTGATCTATTCATATTCTCAATAATCACAAGAAAAATTTCAACATGTGAAATTGCTTATGTTCATAATCAAATACAGGTGGATTTTGCGCTGATTCTTTTTTTTTTTTTACTATTTCTGTCATTTGTGCCTAGTATATATAGTTGGACCTTATTCATGTTATTTGCTGCTTGAGCTCGTTTTGATGCAAAATATCAGATTCTGGATGGTTTTCTTCTGCACTTGAAGTATCTCTGTATCTTGAAGTACAGTTGGACCTCTCTAAGTCAAATTTCTTGGGACCAGACAAAAAATTTGAGTTAGGGAGGTTTTGACTTACGGAGGTTTAGATTTTTTGAGATTTGGGGTAAAGGAAACAAATATTTTTGCTCCAAGGAGAATGGGGAATTGTAGATGAGGATATTCTGGGCCTAAACTTGCTTCTTATAATGAGTTTGAAGCTTGCTGAACTTGTAGGCAGGGGTTCATTTGTTCAATCATTCTTTCACTTTATTTCAAAATGTGTAAAATAATGTATTTTGTTGATTTTATCTTTAATATTTCAAGGAAATAATAACCAAAAGGCATTAGAAAATTTGACTTACAGAGGTTTTAGAGAAAATTATTTTAAGTTAGGGAGGTTTTTAATGCATTGTTTCCATAGGAATCCAGACAGGGACTTGAAAAAATGTTGAGTTAGGGAGGTATTTGACTTAGGGAGGTTTGACTTAGCAAGGTTCACCTGTATATAGATAAAATGTAAAAATTTGTGGGGGGGTGGGGGTATAATGTAATTTCATCAATATAATGATCATTGTGAATTTTAAAAAATCTCTCTCTATAGTCTCGCTTGGCTCAAGCCCAAAAGGAGTCCCAAACCTGGAGAAGCAAGTTTGAGAAAGCATCCAAGGAGCTGCAGGAAGCCAATGCCAAACTCAACCCTTCCCAGGACCAAAAACCTGTTCCAAAATTTGTACCTTCTCCAGAGGTGAGCACATACCACTTCACTTTTCTAAAATTTAGAAGTATTTGATGTCGCTGAACAGTAGTATTTTGCATGTGATTTAAAGAAACAGGGTAAGTAGGACTTTATCAAAATATTCCTTTCATTCAGAAACCATTTCCGAACTATTATCTGAATGGCGGGTGTCCGAATGATTCCTACGCTGTGTGGCTTTTTTTTTATGCCTTTGGGAAACTTTTTTTGTGGCTTTTCTTTGCCATGATTAGGGTAAGGATGAAGGTTGAACTTTCAAAAGCCCAATTTATGATCTCAGCATCAAATTAAATGTTTATAATGCATCCTTGAAGAAAATTTTCATTACAACAAACCTGCATGAGAAACTTGTGAAATGGACCATTTTTGTTATACAGTGAAGACTGCACTTTATCTATTTTGGGTTTGGTTGTGGAAATCTTGATTGAAGTTTGTGAATGCTGAAAAATGGCAAATAAAGTGTTCTGTTCATTCATTCATATTTTGGCAAGAACAACCCCCACAATTTTTTCCAAATTCTTTTCCTGAAAAGTAGCGTGTTCACGGTATCTATATTAACTATAAATTCCGAAAAATATGGATTTTCATCATATGTAAGTCATGGCAGGTGAAAAGTGAAAATGTTCTTGTAAACTATTATGTAAATTTTCAAGTTTTCTGTTTTTATGAGCCACATCAGTTATTTATTCCAATGCAAGTGGAATTTTTTTCAAGTATCATTTAAAAGGATCAGTTTCCAACCTGCAAAAACAGGGGTTAGGTTCTTGAACAGGATATATTTTTGGAAAAATGTCACACACACACACACAAAGAGGGGAGTGCATCTTAACCCTTCCTGGCAAAGGGTTCTTTCCCAGCATAGGACTATGTGAGGATTTTCTGGGGTGGGCCTGTGTTTCATTTTTGTTGAAGGACAGGTGGACCAGGGAAAAGTCAGACTGTGTACAGGAAAAACAGATTGTTGACATTTCCTGAAGTTGGACTTTTCTCCTAATCTTTTGTGGCTGTTTAATGGGAACCCTTCTTTAAGTGCCCAAAATAATGAAAAGATTGAGAACCTTCAAATAATGGAAAAAAATCCAGACAGGGGAAAAAACTCAGCCTTGGGGATGCAGTTTTTATTATTTGTGTGTGGAATTTGTCTGTGCTTCTGAAAAAGGTGAACCTGGACATTTCCTGGCTTCACCCTGGATTCACTACTGTTATGATCTTTTATAGCTGTCCCCGCAGGCGCACAATTTTGTGCAAAAAATTCAACTTTGCCACTGGCGGGTTGATTGAAGGTACTCAAGTAAATATGGTGTATTGAGGGTACAGTACTGTACAGTATATTGAAACGTATCCCCTTGCTCTTTTCGTGATATATTTTGAAATTGCTTATGAAACTGACTTTTTTGCTGATTAGTCAAGCTCAGAAGAAGAAGAGTCCAGTACAGAGGAAGAAGAAGACGAGGAAGAAGAAGAAGAGGAAGAAGAAGAGGAATCCGAGTCAGAAGCAGACGAGGACAAGAAAGAACTCCGGTCCCTGGAGTCGAAGTTGAGAAGCACTCAAGAACGAGCCAAGGCTGCTCGGTCAGAGAAGAAAAGCCTGAGGAAATCCATCAAAGACCTGGAAAAGAGCATCAAAAGCGAAAAGGAAAACTACTCGAGACTCAAGCAAGACGTGGACAAGATGGCCAGACTCATGTCCACCGACGACTGCACTTCCGAAGACACTCTGGACTCGTCCGAGTCTTCCTCTTCCGACTCCGAGTCTTCCAGTGATGCGGACACGGAACTCGAGTTGGATCCCACTTTGGGCAGTCGTCTGCAACTCGACAACCTAAACGTCGAAACCAGGTGCAATTTTGGGGGTTTTTCTCTCTCGGTTTTTCCTTATTGCATCATGTGTGCCCAGCAGTGGGTAGCTAGCCAGACTTTTTCGTGTATTCTTCTTGAGCTCCTTCTGATGCGGAAGGATATCAGATTCTGCGTGGTTTTATTCTGCACAGTTTTTCTCTGTATTTTGACATTGGTAAAATAATTTTTTTCGATTCTCTGGAAGTTCAGTACATTGCAAATTTGATGCGAATTTGTTCTAACCCGTCAATTTCCAAATTCTTCATGTGCCCATAGTTTCTTGATTTTGCTTCATTTATACTACCAATATATTTTTAACATTTTAAAGTCACCATTTTTTAAACATGTAACATTTCAACTTAACCCCAAAATGGGGCATAGTATTTGCAATCTGTTGTGATCAATCAATATACAGTACAAATAAACAAATGCGTCAATGCATTCAGAACTAACAACACCTCAAGGAAATCTTGGTGTGTGAACTCAGTAGCAGTAGAAAGTACTTTTCTTGCATCCCATAAATGAGGTTTAAATGTTCTAATACAGTTGAACCTCTCTAAGTTGAGCTTCAAGGGACCAGAAAAAAAATTCTGCTCAGGGAGGTTTTGATTTGGGGAGGTTTTGAATTGAGCTACAGTACAAAGTCCTATTTTCCTGGGAAACATAGAAAAATTGCTCAAAATGTAAATTATTATATTCTGAGGCTGAAATTACTCCTTAAATGAGTTGAAAGCATCCTAAACTTGGAGACCGGGTTCATTTGCCCAATTAAGTCTCTCACCTCCTTTTAAAACAAATCAATTTCTGTTTTTATTCCTTTTTTCTTCTCTCATGTGTCAAGAAAATAAAAGGCAACAGGCCACAGAAAACTCAACTTATATAGAGGTTTGAGGGGAAAAGCCTTCAACTTAGGGAGGTTTTAAATGCATTAATTCTACCGGATCAGAACAGGACCTGAAAACAATTTGACTTAGGGTGGTCCAAGTTATCAAGGTTCACCTGTATAATCTGTGAGTTGAGTTCACAAAACATGTTCCACTACAAAAGAAAATCCAAGAATACAGTCACCCCTGCACAATGAGCTGCACGCACAACATACTGCCTCTGAAGGCAGTTTTCCCTCCCACAAAATGGACTAAATCTGCATAACAGACTTATGTTGGTTTAAAATTAATGCTAAAAAGTAAATGTTTTAATTTGGTGATAATTGAATTTGCAGCATAACAGACTTTTCGGACAACAGAATAGTCCAATGCACAAATAAAGTCTGATGTGCAATTGTTGACTTTATTGTCAAATTAAACTTGTGGATAACATTTGCAGAGCACAGCAAGCACTTTTGAAACTATTTTTCTGTATTTTTTGGGAGGCAATGAGCACCTGAGTCTCAGATGGGATCCATGCCTTTAGGACTGGGTCAAGGCACAAATGTCACTCTCAAAGCACAAGAAAGAATTTTCCAGAAGACGGTGAAAATCGAAATTAAATCTGTTAAATACCATCTGAATTGAAGGTACTCTAGGAATGCTTGTAACTGTGTTTTGATGCATAAATGACATTCACTTCCAAGTTGAGAAAACAAATTGTTTATGTGGGGACATTTTGCGGCACTGCTAAACAAGGGTGGTAATAAATTGAGGGTGTTGCGTTAGAAGAAGTTGAGGGTTCCAAGTACTGTACCCTCAAAATAAGATTGATTGCGGAATTGTTCGGCCGCTGAGTCTTTTGCTTAAGCGAAAAAGTCACAAAAACTATAGCCAGCCTTGTCGTTCTTGAGTTCCTTTTAATGCCAACCAATCAGATTCTGTGGTTTTCCTCTGTGCAGTCATTTTCTGTATCTTATTGGCATTGAGATAACTTTTTTATTCAATTTTGAGGACGTTATCCCTAACTTACGAAAAACCTAAGAGCTAATGAAATAGGTTCTCATTGAAGTCAGTTAGGGAGAAACTTACCATAACATAAATATGTTTGAATTTTGCTAGTGGATCAATTTATTAATTGAATAAAGTGAAGTTCGTAATTATTTAGAAACATAAGTCAGAATCAGCCTGGGACTAGGCCGGGGACCTTATTTTGGTTTCCCTGATTTAAATTAGAAGTACTGTATATTTCAAGATATTTGTCCCACAAGGATAACACACAAATCGTAAGCTTTTCAACAATACAACACTCAACAGAACTCCGCTGATATTCGTAGATTTCGCAATTTTGGCAAATATGCACAGTTCAGAGGTTTGATTTGAAGTGGCTTCGGTAATTTCGTTCTCCAGTGAAGTCGGGGGGAAACGGAAATTGGTTTCTGGTTTTCTTTTGTTGAATTGCTGTTATCCTTAGTGAGTTCCTTCCCTTTGAGGGTTGGAACTCTTATAAGATTTTCGTGGTTTTTTATAATTCATTTTAATTTAATTTTAGCATTGTTGGGTGTGCGGCGGTTTCCCAACAAAGTCTCAGGGAAAATATGATCTCTACCAGTTCATGATTATGATGATGATGACCCTTCCATTGTTGGGGCGTTTTGAACAAGTGCCAACTGAGTCCTCGCGAGAATCAAATAGGCCTGCATGATTCCGTCCTCAACCGCCTCGTTTATGCACGCAACTTTGGCTACAGTCCAATTGACATAATTCCAACCGCCATTATCTACCATCTGATAATTTCTTCATCAATTCCCCCTCAAATAGAACAAACTGGCGTAGTAAGTGTTGCTTTTGATGCGCTAAATTTTATGGGACATGGACAGCCTCATTTCCACTGCCAAAGAGCAGCTTAATCAACTAACAATCTTAATTTTTGGCACTGTTTTGATCATTTGATGTTTATTGTACTACAGTATTAACCCTTGGGTGGTGGCAGGTTGATTCCCATTGCGCGGCAGGGCTAGGGGTTTTTTTGCATGCTTTCGCATTTCGGTTTTACAAAAGGTCACCCAAAGGCAGCTTTGGCTGATTATAGCCAAAGTTGGGAAAAATCAAGGAAAGGAAAAGCCATTGCTTTGAAAATTTGCCAATGCTAATCCTGTGGGAGGAATGCAGAAAAAATGCCACTCAACACAACAGTAGCTTTTTTATTGAACATTTTTCTGCAGGAATGCTAAAAAATTTTTGTTTTTTCCCAACTTTGGCTCTTCTAATCACACTTGTTCTCTCATTTTTTTACTCCTTGTGGCACACATTGTTGTGGATAAATCCCAGCATCCCTACCCAAGGGTTAACAAAAGCATTGAAATCAGCAGTGGATATCTTGAACACCACTGAAGTACTGCCAATTGATGGGGCATTGTTAGTAATTAATTTTTTTCAATTGTTGAAACTCCATTGGATTTACAGTGGGACCCCAAGATGTGGATGTAATTGGTGCTTGGACCTTGTCCCTATGTTGAATTGTCCACATGTTGGATCTTGAATTCCCATAGACTTCAAGGCAAACATATATAATTGGTTCTCCTGTTTGTCAACAATTAGGAATGAGTCCTCCAAAAAATTCGGTATAGATGTTTCCCCTCAACTCAAAGCTAAAGAGAACAACAGTGAATAAGAAAACCCACAGAGAAACTGGACCTTTTGCATCAAAATGAGCTCAAAATGCAATGAAAAAGAATTGGTCTTCCTATAATGTGAACAGTTAGTAGAAAAACTGAAAAAAGAAGAACAAAATCCAATTTTTTTTATTTGGAATGAAAGTAAATTTCTAATGTAATATTTTTTTCAATTTTTGCATATATAAATATAGCTCAATTCGTTCAAGATATATCAAAATTAAAAAATTACTTTCTCTCTGGAAAATGTCAAGAAAATGTCCCTATCTTGAGCCCATGCCTTTAGATATTGGACCAGATTTTTGGGTTTTGAGTGTCCCTAAGTTGAATTGTCCATATGTAGGGGTGTCCACATATCAGAGTCTCACTCTTTTGTAAACCTTGGACAGCAGAGGGTTCATTTCCATTGTGAGGCAAAGTTGATATAGTTTCTGGAGGTGGAGCATTTCAGTTTGACCCAAGGTTGCTGAAATGCTCCCAAGTTGAGAAGGCCCAAGTTGGGAAAATTTGGGCAAGAAAAATTATCTTTAGTTTTCTGGAATCTTCCACGCTAATCAATCCTATTCCAGGAATGCAGGGGAAAAACGCCACCCAGTGAGGGATTTTTTATTATTTTGCATCAACTATTTTCTGCTGGATTAGAAAAAAAAAATATTGGACTTTTCCCCAACTTAGGTACAGAAGTTGTATTTTTTGGATTCCCAGTTCTCAATGACATTCACAAAAGTATCCTGACTTTGTCGCACAAGGGCAGCAAAGTTGGAGTATTTTTGCAAAATTTTCTTGCTTGCACATCAGAGAGGTGAAGAAAAAAATGACAACAGAGGGTTGAGGGCAAAGTGAGTGAAAATCCGGATTTTTTTTTTTTACACTGGAAAAAAATAAAAAATGCTCAGTTAAGCAACAAGGTTTTCTTGGATTAATCCCAACTATGCCTCAGCCCACCTGGAAAGGTTTTCCTGACCTTCAAAAAACTGAAAATGCCAGAGGATACAAAAATAAAAATAATAATTTGACGCAATGGGAAAGAACCCTCTGCTGTCCAAGGGTTAAAAGTCTCAAACCTTGTGAAGCAAGCCTGGTATTTCAAGTGCATTTTGAGCATACCATGCAGGACATATGGTAAAGGTCGGTCGCAGTTTATTGGGATGGTAAAATGGGTTTTCCTCGCCTTATCTCACACCGAGATTAAACACACCACTCATTGGGCTTTTCCGCAGATATGCAAAGATAAACTCCTGCATCAAGAAGCTGCAAGAAGACTTGAACAGGACCAAGCGGTGTAACCACTTGCTCAAATCCAACGCAGACAAACTCCAGCAAGACTACGAAAGCGAAAAGGCCAAATACAAGCAACTGGAGCAAGAACTCAATCATGTTCTCGCGGAACTCGGCTGAAAAGCACACCTTCTTTTTGTTTTGTTTTGTTTTTTTCCTTTCTAGCTGACAACCAGTTGTCGGCGAAAAAAAGAAACTTCTTTTTTTTTCGCAAACAACCCTAGGGCACGTGTTTAGCATATTTTCGTTAGGTTTGTATTTTTTCTCTATATATGGACCATTGCTCTAAAAACACTCCTCTTCTCTTCTGCTTGTAACAACGACGACATCTTAGCAACAATTGCGGCAATAATTAAAGCTGTGTTTTTACGAAAACCGTCGTCTCCTCAATCATTCCTGCGAGATAAAGCGAAAAAAAATTGCAGGAATCCCGAGATAAGACTTAATCTAATCTTCCGGATTTGTCGTGAATCCGGGGACTCGGAGCGTCACATTCCAGTCCTGGCCACGGGAAACCATGGGGAACCCAGGAAGATTTTTGGAAACTTGTGCCATCATTTTGGCGGTTGCTGCGTCCGTGAAAACCGGTGAGTCTTCGCTGCCAATTTTCCTACGGCAACCCCTCAATCTCATTCTATAAGAGTTAATTTCGCTCATAAGAAGGTTGTTGGCCGCCGGATGCGTACGGCTTCAACAATTTCCCACGCTGCGATGAATCCTGCAATGACTGCAATCACACAGCACTCAAGGGCAAGTTCTCTCATTTGTCCGTTTCCCGGAAAATTAGTGATTGATCAGGTGTCTGAAAATTACTCGAACAGGTGCTGTTTACACAGAGCTAAACACCGCAGGGACGAAGCAGCACCACATTCGAGTCCCAGAAAACTACTACATAATGATCGAGTTGCATAAAAAGGACAACTTTTGGAAAACTGGGCCAGAAAACAGTTTAAGAATCGGGGAAGGGCGTGTGGAGAAGTTCGTCGATGTGGACAAAGTACTGGCAACTTTGCAGCCCAAAGACCCTGAGGCCATCCGAGTACCAGTCCTGACTAATGCGGCATTCGTCATCTATGATATTAAGGTGTGTTTTCATGCTCATCATTAGTCTCCAAAGAGCACCCACAAGAACATTGTGTTACATAACTAAGACACATACGCACAAACACCTGCAATCCTAGATTGGGTGGGAAGGGGGTTTGGTTGTGGAAATCTTGATTGAACCTTGTGAACGCTGAAAAGCGGCAATTAAAGTGTTCTGTTCATTCATTCATTCATTCCTAGATTGAGTCATAATCCCAGTACTGTACTTCACAGTAAAGTGGTGGTTGTGATTTCAGCAAAAGGTGCCAGATAATGTCAATCAAAAATGAAACAAAAAAATTTATCTGTGGCATTCAGCTCGGGATTTTGTTTCCAAATTCCCAAAAGATAGATGTTAAGATGTGTTTGGATCTACTCTTCTACAGTATAATTAATTTGCACCGAGAAAGCCCTTTGTTAAGGAATAACTTACTTTAACATAAATATGAATAAATTTACTAGTGGATCAAAAATGAAGAATAAAGTAAAGTTTGAAATTTAAGAAATGAAAGGCAGAATCAGCCTGGGACTAAGCCGGGAATCCTTTTAGGATTTCCAATTTAAAACTATTTTAACTGTATTTCAATTTTTGTCCCAACACACAAATGCTGAGTAGATAACTTCAACAACACTTCCAAAAACTCAGCAGAACTTTTCAAAATTTTTAATTTTTGTACACTGCACACTAAAGTTTGATCAATGTGGCTTTGTTCTTTGGTAAAACTCGGGAATGGCGGAAATTGAATCTAGTTTTCATTGTTCTTGAGTGGTGTGGTTTTCCTTGAAGAGTTCCTTCCCTTTGAGGGTGGGTTCTCTTATCTGATGCTAGGTTTTTGTAGTCTTTAATAATTTTAATTTTAACATTAATTGGGGCGTATGTCTGGTTTCCCAACACCCTTTTCACGCACACCAAAAAAAAAATGGGCACAGCAAAAAAATTCTGCCTGAGAATGAGTGTATGAATGAGTTTGCCAATCAGGGAGCTATTCAGATCAATTCAAGCATGGTAACCTGCTTCTCTTTGTTATGTTTGTACCTGACGTGCTGGAAGATAAATTAATCTTGCAGAAAATATGCAATTTAGATGAATCACCAGCAATTGGTTTGGTGTGTTCTAGATCAGTGTTCCCAACCTGTGGTCTGCAGACTGGTGCCAGTCCAAAGAATTTTTTTTGCCAGTCCGCAGGAAATTTTCTGTGGCATAATGTATTAGTGAAAGTAGCAATGAAGTCTGTTACTATTTTTTTAATGCTGGATAAATGATAGCAGTGGAAGTTGTCAGATGAAAAAATAAAAGTTAGGTTCCCTCCTAATATCACTTGACATATTATTTTAATCTGCTGGAATAAATTATTTAAATTTTCATTTTGAGAAACCTTTTTTCAATCCCACTTTTCTGATATTCGAAGACATTCCAATATAGTGCTGTTTTTCATTGGTTCATGACTTTTGCTAAGAAAAGCATAAACTTTTCCAATGCCTGCCATAAAGTCAAAATGTCTGAAAAGCGGCAAATGAAGTGTTCTGTTCATTCATTCATTCCATA
The DNA here is from genome assembly GCA_905338405.1 of Notodromas monacha. Taxonomy (NCBI): domain Eukaryota; kingdom Metazoa; phylum Arthropoda; class Ostracoda; order Podocopida; family Cyprididae; genus Notodromas; species Notodromas monacha. Next base: position 18,357 of record CAJPEX010000831.1, read on the forward strand.
AAGTCTTCCAGGTTTAAGCAAAACAAAGTTGAGTCTGCAACAATTTTGTGAAACTTTGCCAGTCTGCGGACAATTTTTAGAATAATTGCTGGTCTGCAAAAAACTTTTATGGAAATTTTCCCGTCCACGGGTCCAAAAAGGTTGGGGAACCCTGTTCTAGATTAATCTGGGATAGTCGGTACAATTCTGGAGTAATATTTGATGTCACAAGCTTGTGATGTCATGACTGATGACCTTAAAGCAAATGATGCGTAAAATTTCGTCGGGAATTGAATAATGATTGCCATGGCCTCCGAATGTGTGTGTGCGCGTGTGTTTCTTTAACGTGCGCAGGAGATTATCCAGTGGGGAAAAATCCCGCGGTTTGAATTTCCGGTGTGGAGAATAATCTGGTAAGCCAAAAAATCTCATAGGGTAAAAAAAAAATCCCGAAGAAGCAAAAAAAAATCCCGTTGTACTAAAAATGTTGAAATTGTGGAAAAGTTTCCTTCAAACGGTATTGAAAGAAATGAAAATCTTGTGGATTGTGATATTGTGAACGTATGTTGGGTTTTTTTCCAATACGTTTTAGATAAATTTAGAAGTTTTAGTGGGACTATATTCTTTAAGAGAAAGCAGGTAAGGAAGCCTGAGAAAGATGTCGCCTCCACTTTGCCTTTATCCTTGCATTTGTTTTGCATATAAACTCTGTACTTTTCCGAAGATTCTCACAGTTAAACTCAGGTGAGGAGGAGAACTTCAAATGTACATTGAGTATTCAGATTAAAATTTAACTGAATAAAATTTCACTGTCAAACTGTATTTTGACTTTTCAATAAGTTTACAATTTTATACACACCACACCTGTTATAGTTACCCAAAAAGGAATTTTTCTTATGCTTAAATTCATATTTTGGGATTTTTGTTCCCCACAAGAATTTAAGGTCTACTTGATTATTAGACACATAGCATTTTTAGCCGTGGGATTTTATCTTGGAGCCTTTTGAATCAAATGTTCACCGTAACAAAAATTCAGAAATTTTTACTTTTTTTTCTCTTGGATTCCAAAATGACCAAACAAATTTAACTGGAAAATAAAACGCACATCTCATTTGAAAGCCATGAGAAATGAAAAATTTCAAGACAAATTCAAATTTTCATCAGTTTTGAATAGACTGCAGGGTTACAATTTAATGATTTACCAGATTCGGAAACTATTGTATTACGTTTTCAGACAGCTCCAGGAATCTTCTCGTGACATGAAAACTGTATTAAAGAAAAATTCAAATGCAATCAAACTGGACTGGCATTTTTGTGTCCATTGGATTTTTCAGGAATAAATTGCAGGATTTTTTTTAGTAGGTTTCAAATCTTGAACGTTTTCCCACATTTTCTTCGGAAACCCGATGGATTCAGGGTTCGTGCCAAAATCGCTTGAAATGCAATAAGTCCATGATTTTCCAAAAGGTCCCGATGGAAACCACGCGCTACTCGACATTAACCTACAAAGCGTATCAAATGGTGTCTGCCTCTGAAAAAATCGTGTCCATGGATTCCACGCTGGTGTCACCTCCACTGAATTCCAACAAAGACGACTACCAGTTTGCTGTGACGAAAACCTGGCATCTCGTCGGGAACGCCGGAAACACCTGGCAAATAAAAATCCTGGGATACTTCATTTCCACTGCAGATGATTACATCTTTTGTGGTGAAGGCACACCGTGAGAATGATCAATTTTGTCACATTTTGTGAAGCTGAACCTCAATTACTCGAACCAGTCTAATTGGAATGCTATCCCTGTGTCAAATTTGTTTTCTAGTTCCCTGTCTGAATTACCTTTGAAAAAATGCATTGGAATCTTTCCAAATTGCAAAGGCTTTCCAGAAATCTCAGTAACTCAAATTTTGTGGGGCCTTTGTTGCTGTCATTTGATTGGCGCAACAAAGAGAAAAGCTATGAAAATGTCACTTGATGTGTTTTGAAAAGAAGTGAAACAATAATTGGGCCGATGCTGAACCCTTGCCTCCAAGTTCAGCATTGCATCAAAACTCATTCAAGGAGCAATTTAAGGCCCAGAATACTGTATCGCCAAAAATGTTTCTTTGTTTCTGGTGTTTTTGTGCTGCCCAAGTGGGGAAATTGGTGCACACTGGGGATTTGTTTGTAATTCTACACAGTGACCCTGCTGCAAACCTGAAGTTTACCAAAGTTCTTCTGTTGCACATGCATATCCCCGATGTGCACCAATTCTGTGTTCACACCAGGATTACTCAGGGTCACATTTGTAAACAAATAAGTTACACCAAGGTTACAGTTGGTGCATTTGTGTGATGCTCCTGTTATTTCACATGTGTGCACCAAGTGTAACCCTGGAATGGTAGCAAAATTTCCTCTACAGGAGTGCACACTTGTAACCCCAGAATATCCCATATGCACCAGTTGTGACCCTGGTGTGCACCTACTGTGGGGTCACAGCAAAATAGCTCCCCACTAGGGTGGTGTTACTCCATTTTACCAAGAGTTCTCTCAATTTGACCATTTTGAAATTTGACCCTAGTCCCAATGGATTATAGGCCCCAAGTGGGGAGCTATTCTTTGTGTGACCCCACCACTGGTGCACACTGGGGTCAAAACTGGTGTACAGTACATGGGTTATTCTAGGGTTACAAACATGCACCTCTGTAGATGAAATTTTGCTTCCATTCCAGGGCTACATTTGGTGCACAAATGTTACATAACAAGAGTATCACACAAATGCACCAACCGTAACCTTGGTGTAACTTAATTGTTAAAAATGTGACCCTAAGTAATCCTGGTGTGAACACAAAATTTATTCAAATTATGGGTTTGCATGTGCAGAAGAAGAACATTGGTACACTTCAAGTGCACAGCAGGGTCACTGTGTAGAAATACTGTACATGCATATCCCAAGTGTGCACCATTTCCCCCACTTGGGTGGGCTGAATTGCAGTGTTTCACCTGTATTGATCCCACATGTCACTTATTGCAGGGAGAATTTCAAAAACAACGTGTTGATTGAGGGGGACTTGGTTGGCAAGGATATTTTCCTCAACACCTCGGAAGCTTTCATCACCTTCACCTCAACCTTACACACACAGAAAAGTCAAGGGTTTTCACTGCTTGTCCAGCAAATTCCGAGTTTGAATTCCCCTCAAACGTGTTTCAACAACTGCAATTTCACAGCATCAACAGGTGATCAGAGAGCACAAAATCATGAACAAGAATGTCATTCTGAAATGACAACTGTTTTTATTCATTTTCACCCAGGAAAAATCGATTCTTCTCGAATGGCCAAGAATCCGACATTCAGAATCGTCGGATCAAAGGATTCTTTGGTGATGATAAATTTGAAGAAGCCGGAATCGGCGGATTTGGCGAAAGATTTGGAGATCACTTACGGAGGGCCGAAATCTGAAGCCCCAGATCGGAAAACAACTGCGGAATTCTACAAAAATTTCGCCCATCTTGTGAAAGTTGAGGCTGAAACCGTGAGGATTCCTGTACCTTACAACAACGTCCTGGTGAAATTCACTGTGAGTTTTCATTATTTTAAACAAAACATGTATTTATTCTAACCATCTTATTCTTACCTTCATTTTTTTTGTGGGAAGGGGGAAGGAAATTTCGGATTCGTGATGACCTATGTGGTTTTCCCGATGAAGAAAAGCGAGGTCGTGATCGATGAAGAGGGTCCAGTTCAAATTTTGCCGCCTTTTGGGCAAGACTTGGATTACGCTTCGAATGCTAGATGGCGTTGGAGGTTGAATTCCTCCAAGGACGTCAGTTGGGTCATCAAGGTCAAGAACTTCCGCTTGGATCCTCAGAGCAAGGATTACCTGGAATTTGGCACCGGGAGAGGGTAACAAAAAAAAATCACAGAGAACGTCTTCAATAATTTCGAACACTCCCTTGTCAAAATTCAGTACAGTCAACCCCCGTCTAACGGACTTGATTCGTGCAAGGGACAAGTCTGTCAGACAAAAAGTCCTTTACACAAATTCAATTACATAAAAAATTTAAAATTTCAATTTTCATTGGCAAAAATCCCTTACACGGGAGGTCTGTTAGGCAGGGGCCACTGTATTGTTATAGTGAACGTTGTTTCATCAATGTGTTCATCATACAAGGACGTAAATTTTTGGGTGGAATCCTATCTTCAGCACCGCAATTTTCACTCCATATAGCTTCCTAGGAAACTTGACAACAGGTCAGCAACAGATATTCAAAGCTCCTGACTTCTGTTGAGGAATTAATCAACCCAACATAAAGAATTGAGCCATAGCACAGTGGAAGAAAAGGCGGGTAATAATAAGGCAAGGCAATCAGCAGGTTTGCTGCTTTGAATATGTAATATGAAGTTTACTATAAGAGCTAATTTTAAGGACTGATTATTGGGAGTTAGTGCTGGGTTTTTATACAATTTTGCTGTATGCCTGGGTCAGGTTACCTGACCAAGGCACTGGAGAAATGTGCATCCAGGAAGTTGTGCATCCCTAGAACGGATGCACAAAGGAAAACGAGACCAGAATTCAAGTCCTGGGACCGGGACCTGACGTCCCTGGGCCCGAGTTCTGTTTCCCCAGCAGCATTGATGATGAGTTCAAAAAAATAATCTAGCCTCAAAATGCTGGAAAATTCGCAGGAAAAGTAGGAATGTGGTGCTGATAGCCAGCGGAACCCTGGCCGACCAGGAAGTCGTGCTGGACTCCAAAGACAGCTACATCTACTTGCACACGAACCTACACCTGGAGGCCTCACCAGGGTTCGAGTTGTCTGTTCGCCGAGTGGCCCGGGACCGGATGGCCAGGAACGACGTGGCATCCGGCGCAGCGCAAGAAACACTGTGCTGGCCCGACCCCGCGCCGCCGGGTACGGAGCTCCCAGCCGAACCACAACCGGAATGCGACGCCAACTGCAATTGCCTCTTCACAGCGAACCAAAGTGGGTGGGGTTCTTATGTGGTGTTGAGGGTATTTTCTGCTTTGTTTCGTTGTTTCGAGATGCAACACTACTCAAGTACCAGCAGGTGCTCTCTAGTAAGGCTCGCACCAAGGTTTTTTGACCAAAAATTTGTCCAAAAACCTATTGCCATGTAAGACCCCCGCTCCAGTTTTCTTGGGAGGAAAATCAAAATTTCTTTGCCCATAATACTACATCGCAACAGAAGAACCACTTGAATAGATCAAAGTGGATGAAGAATTACAGTGAGACCCCCACATGCGGACAACTCAACATGGGGATAATTCAACATAGGGACATTTATTTTTCAAAAAAGATCATTAAAATGGCCCAACATAGGGACACTGACTCCACATGAGGACATGGCATGATAAAATTTCAAATCACAATTTTAGGAAAATTCACTTTTATTAAGCTTAATAGCAAGAAACAGATATTTCCAACCCTAAGATCTATGTAAGAAAAATTCTTTGGAACTTTTACTATCACTTTCCCATCAATTCAACTAATTAAAAAAATTACCTGTAACACAGAGGGACTTCCTTCTCTTTTTGAGACTTGGATGTCATTTTTACAGATGCCAACAATTCAATGAACTGTACAGTGGTATACTATTCAATGCTCCAAATGTTCTTATTAGGTTGACCAAATATTCACTGAATCAAATTCAAGGGAAAAAAACCTTTTTTTAATGGAATTCTGAAGGATATTTCCTCCATAAAACACCAATTAAAAATTATATAATGTAAGTCTATGGGAAAAAAAGAGTCAACTTAGGGACAATTCAACTTAGGGACACTCTACATGCACCAATTATATCTGCATCTGGGGGTCTTACTGTATATGACAATTGGTGCCAAAAAGATCTTTTTATCATTTTCTCGGCTAAGGCTAATTTCTGACACAGAAAATGATTTTATCATTCTTGTTTTTTTTCTTCAAAAATGTATCCCTGCATACCCCGCTCAACCCAATTTCCTGCCTGGATTTTCCACAAAAAAGGTGCGATAATCACCATCCAGCAGCCATCATGCTGCAATTCCCTCATCTGCTCTTGTTTTTCCGAACAGGCTACGTGTGGACTCCCATGTTCATGCAAACTTCGGAACGTGCCAAACTCGGGTACCAGAACATCAACGTGACGGGCGCGGATTTCATACTGCTGTACATGGGCGAAGACTCGTTCCCTGTGGCGAGCAACGGGTCCGGCGGAGTGGTGGGCACCAGCACCAATGCGGTCAGCTTCGGCCGGGGACTGGTTTCGGGTTCCTCTGCGAACCCGCCCCCGGGCACCGTCTTGACGTTCACCAGAGAGACAGATTATGGAGAAACCGGGGAAATACGGATCCCCATCGTGGGAAACGAAGCTTTCGGGAATTTCAAGTACCTAATGGTAGGTGATGTTCACGAATTGTTGGAAATTTTTCTGCATATAGAGCATGCGAGGGTTGTCCCAGATGAACGCGGCCTCTGATGCAGTATTTCTAGAGTTCGTTCTCGGAATATTGTAGGAACAATTTCGTGACATATCCCATGATGTTCCAAGGTTGTTGTTTTTTGGATTTGAAAGAAGAATTAATTCAAGATGAAATTGAAAGTTTTTAGCTCAGAGGGATCGAAAGTGAAAGTTTTCAATTGAGTATGACTCTGACAGTTTTCAATTCAGGGTGCTAAAATTGCGTCAGTAGTCTAGCTAAAAATTGAAAATTTGGTCATTGTAAAACCAATATTTTCTATTTTACATTTTAGATAACGGTTGAAACAAGAAAAATCTGTATTCCAGCTTCTGTGGGCCAACTTATGGTCTTCCTTCATCTTTGCATCCGCAGCTGCCCAATTTTTCCCCATGTAGTGCAAACTTTTTTCATTGCGCCAAATTCCAGAAGTTACCAGGAAAAGATGAAGAATTTCATTTTCGCAGTTAGTTAATGGATCTTAAACGCAATTAATAGACCATATATTCTGGATATCTTCAACTGCTGCATGCGTGGGAAGTCTATAAAAATTTTGAAGTATTGTACTGTACAAAAAAACAAAAAATCTCGGTGAACTCGCCAACTTGCAATAATTCACTATGCCGTGAAGCATTTCTGATTTCTCATGTCTTGATGTCAAACGGTGTCTGGACGAGTTAAAAAAGTGCACTGAAAATTGTAATTGATGGAGATTTACAAAAATAAATTGAAATGACGTCTGTTATCTGATTGCGAGTGACTGTTGAAATCATGATGAAAATATTTCATGCGCGTTTTTCGTTTTCTTCTTTTCCAAAAAAGGCCCCATTTCTCGTAAATCGCGATGCATTCTACTTCTACAAATCCTTCAAGATGCAGCAAGTACTTGAAATAGTCGACAGTGATAATGGCACGCAGATAATGGCGCCAACCGAAGGAAATGACTACGTATTTGCCACAGAAAAAACTTGGCAGTTGGTTGGATTGCCCGGACAAACCTGGAGTCTAGAAATCAAATTCATTGATATCGACTTCAGTGTCGACACTCTCATTCTGGGAATTGGAGATGGGTGAGGGCAGATATTCATTCAAGTTTTTTTATGTATTTTTTGACAAAGTTTTCTGTCAGGCAATTGTGTGCCCATGTTTCTAAAATTTTATGGATGACTCAACTGCTCTCAAATTAGTTTACCAAACATAAAAATAGGTACTTGTGTATGAGTTGGCCCAGTCTTCTGCTTTTTCTTCCCAAGTCATCTTGGACAAATGGAGGTACAGTGAGACACCAAGATGCAGATGTAATTGGTGCATCAAGAGTGTCCCCAAGTCAAAATATCCCTAAGTTGAGTCTTGTTTTCCTGTAGACTTACATTATATAATTTATAATTGGTGTTTTGTGGAAAAGATATTCTTCAGAATTCCCTGAAAACAATTTTTTGCCACTTGCATTGAATTAGTGAATACATTTTCAACTCAATAAGAACATTTGGAGCATTGAATAGTGTATCTCTGTACTGTACACTGAAATTTTGGCATCTACAAAAATAACATTCAAGTGAAAAAAGTAGAAGTCCCTCTATGCTGGAGGTAATTTTTTAATTAGCTAAATGGATAGTAATTTGGTGAGAGAAATGCCCAAGAACTTTTCTCACATCAATTTTAGGGTTGAAAATATCTGTTTCTTGTAATTTGGCCTGAAATGTATTTGAAATTTTATCACAAAATGTCCCTATGTCAAGTCAGTGTCCTCATGTCAGGCCTTATTTATTGATTTTTTTCTGGGAAAATAAGTGTCCTTATGTCGAATTGGCTACAGGTCAAGGCATCTGCATGTGGGGGTCTCACTGTACACGCACAGTTGGACCATCCTAAATCACACCGATCAGTTTTTTCAATCTCCTTGAATCAAACAACTGATGAATTCAATGCCATTCCCCTCCATTAAGACCAGTGCATTTTAATCCTACCAAAATACTGGTTCAATAACAGATATTCACTGCAGTCTACTGCATATTCAAAAATTTTCTTCTTCATTTCATGAGAGATTCTCATACATTATGGCAGGTGTTGAACTATCTGTTGTGGAAGCATGATACAGTATTTATTACTTCCTTCCCACAACATTTCAGGTTGAATTGTTTTTCAAAATCATTCATCTTGGTAAAATTCATTTTTTATAGCAACTTTTTCTATCAGGTCCCTGGGAGCTTGTTGTCATGAGATTCTACCATATTTAAAAATATTCAATAAATTGCTTTTGTTGAAATTCTTTCAGCAGGAAGTTTAAAGATATGTGGGTTGCAGGGTCCTCTTTTGTTTAGGATTACGAAAGAGAGAGAGAGAGAATACTGTGATGAAATTCTCTCAATCTATTATTTTCAGGCAAGGTTTCCCTGACACCACTCCCATGGTATTTACGGAACATTCGAAAATCACCCCGAGGATGGTTAATCTTGGATATCACGACGCATTCGTGAAATTCGTTTCGACTGTCCATGCAACCCCCAAAAAGGGTTTCGAAATTCTTGCCACGCGTGTGGGAGAGTCCTGGGCGACGACGGAACCCGTCGACAATGCGACTACCCCGAGTCCACCCATTTTACCGTCTGGCAACACCAAAGTCCAGCTGTCATTCCTCACTCTGGATTTCGGGAAAAGCTTGGAGACCGTTTCGGGAAATGAGAATCAGACCGAGGAATTCCTGATCAGGTTTCAGACAGCGTTTGCTGCTGTTTGCAACTTTTTTGTGGAAAGGGAGAACGTTTCTTTGAGCGAATCCGTTGTGGAAAGGTGGGTTTAACCATTGCAAATTTTCTTGAGAGTGTAGAAGTATGGATTAATTTGGTTCCATCCAACTCAAATCTCCCTCCATCCTTGGGCAGCAGTGCTGAAATTTTTCTGCAAAATCTTGTGCCTCAAGGACTAAAAAGGGAGAAGACAAGAATGATCAGAAGAGCCAAAGTTGGGAAAAATCCCAAATTTTTTAGCATTTCTGCAGAAAAATGTTTGTCACAAAAAAAAGTTAATTTTGGGTGGCATTTTTCTGCATTCCTGCTGCTAGATTTGCATTCGGGGATTTTCAGAACAGTATGGCTTTCCCTTTCCCAGATTTCCCCCAACTTTGGCTGATCAGCCAAAGCTGCATTTTGGTGACCTTGGGTCAAACTGAAGCACAGAAGCTTGCAAAAAAATCCTGGCACTTCTGGGGTATATGGAAACGGACCCACCACCACATAAGGGTTACTAGGAACTGAGATACTGTAACTCCCTATATCACTTGTCTGCTTATATTCCATGCTGAAATCTCCTCAAGAAAAATAGCAACATCGTCATCTCCCTAACTTGAAGACTTGTTCCTCCAAAAACTCCCTAGCTCAATTTTTAGGCCTTTCGGTACTAACTTAATACAGTACTTTTCAAAATAAATTGAGTGACTAACTGGGCATTTGTACCCCTGTTTTCAAGTTCAGCTTCCTGCCAACAGAGAAACAAAGCAAAAGAGCAAGTTGAAAGATGCCAAAATAACAATGGGTGCAATGATGCAATGCAAGAATGCAATGAAAGGACTTGAAAGTAATGTGGTTATTTTATGGAGGTTTAGTAGATTCTTGTTGAAATAAACCTCGTTATTAGAAAAAAAAATTTCTTTACAATGAATTCGTTTTCTGGGTTCCGGCAATACGTATAGCTACAATGATGTTGATGCGATTTCTCTCCAACAGCTCGATAAATCTTGTTCGTTTCAAGCCAAGCTAGCCTAATCCAAAATTCATTCAAAATTGTGCAACTTGCAGCCTTGAAACTTGGTCATTCGTGAATTTTTATTCCGATTATCGCCATCAGGTTTGTGCTTGTGAAAATGAGGAACTGCGAGCCATGCTTCGATCAAGAAAACTGTGCGAAAGTGGACGTCAATGTCACCATTCCAGATGCTTCAGGAAACTATTTCTTCACTCAAAAAGTTCTGAGGTAAGTGATGATATATGAAGCGAAAAAAGGAACCTTCTTCGAATCAAATCTGTACGAGGTTTACGTCTTTTTTCTCCAGGTCTATGATGCTCAAGGGCATCTACAGAGACAAGTTCGAACAGGAATTCAAGGGAACCGCTCAATTGGATCTCCATTGCGACTTCACCAACTGGTATCTGGCCATTGGAGGGGTTCTTCTGGGTTGTGGGGTCTTGTCATTCATCGGCTATTACGTCAGCCAAAGCTCCCAGAAAATCGACACTTCGCAAATCGTCACGTCTGCGTCTCTGCAAAGCGTTTCGGATAAGGCTGTGGATTATACAGCCATGTGAGCATTTTAAAGTTGAATCTTGATAAGTCCCACCTCCTCAAATCAAATTCCTCCCTGTATGAGTTGATTTTTTTCAAGTCCCTGACTGATTTCCCTTAGAATCAATGCATTATAACCCTTGGACGGCAGAGGGTTCCTTCCCAGTTTGGGGCAAAGTTGGGATTTTCTCGTGTGGTTTCTTGTTTCATTTTTCTTGAAGGCCACAAAAGCCAGGCCAGGTCACCTAGGGCAAAGTTGGACTTTGTCTGAAAAAAGGTGCTATGCTAATAATTCCAAAAGTTGGACTTTTTCTGCTAATCTTTGTTTGCCTCTCAATAAGAATCTTCTATCTGGCACCCAGAATGAAAAGGTTGCAAATCTGAGAAGAATGCAACTAATCCAGAGAGAGGCCAATAAAAAAAAGGCTCAGCCTTTGTGATGCATTTTTTTTATTTTTGGGCAAAATTTTTCTGTGGATTTTAAAAGATCCACCGGTATTTTGCCAGACTTCACCCTGGGTGACCTGTTACTAATTTTTTTAAACATGTCCTCACAGACACACAATTTTGAGGAAAAAGTCTGACTTTGCCTCCCAAGGGATAAAAACCTCATTAACTCAGTTTTTTTCTGATCAAAAACCTCTGTAACCCAAATTTTCTGCGGCCCTTTGGTTATTATTTCCTTGAAAAATGAAAGAAAAAATAATTAAAACAAACAATTTATGCCTCTTGAAAGGCATTGGAAGATTAACCCTTGGATGGCGGCTGCCTCCTTTCCATCCTTGGGCAAAGTTGGAATTTTTTCCCATGGGCCTGCATAACATTTTTGCACAAGGTTATGTAACCCCTGCCAGGTGGGGAAGGGCAAAAAGTTGGATTTTATCTGGGGATAAATAAATGCTGGGAAAGTCTCAAGTTCTACTTTTTCTCTATTGATCTCTAACCTGGGCTCCTGACTTTCAAGCTTAAATTTAATCTTTGCATAGGGGAACAACACAAGGCCAAGGGAAAAATGGAGCCTTGAAGATTTCATTTTTTATTTACGAGTGAAATTTTTCTAGTGGAAATTTTAAGAAATGCCAGGATTTTTCTCAAGTTTGCCCTGCAGACACTGTCATGGTTTTTTAAAATGCCATTCTCGAGTGCACCCAAAATCTGCAAAAAAAAAAGTATGACTTTGCCATGGAAGGGTTAATAGAGGAAATGAACCCCTGCCTCAAAGTTTAGCAAACTCATTAATGAGCACATTTATGCCCAGAATATCCTCATTTACAATTTCCCACACTTTTGTAACTTCTCCTGGCAACAGAAGTGTTTTTTTCCTTAACTGGAAACCTCCAAAAATCAGAACCTCCTTCAGTCAATACCTCCCTAAGTTAAATTTTTTCCTGAGCCCTATAAATTTGACTTACAGAGGTTCAACTGTAGTTTTATGACTCAGCCTACTAATTTACCAACAAAATTTCAAATTTCAAATGCAACCCTGGGTCTTTGATCCTTGCGTGAAGCCCAATTTTTCAAACCAAGCAGTATCTGTCCTTCGGAAGATTTTGTGTTGAACTATGGTTCTATTATATGTCTATACCATCAATGCACATGCAAAATGTATACAATTTTGAAGCTGAATTTTGCAAGGTCTGCTTTGGACGAGTTTAAATTCAAAAAAGGCTTCATTTACATCTGCTCCAGGAAGTTTTTCTTGCATTTTTGACAAGTACTATGCCACGATCAAATATTAGCAAAGTTATTGAATTAAATATTATAGTCCTCCAAGTGAAAACACTTCTTTCGCCTGGGTCACCATTTAAATAATTTATAAATAGATAGCTATGCTCATAACTTTTGCGAGTTTCTGTGAGAAGCTGCTTCGGGTACGTTGAGTTATAAAAAAGGCCCCATTTCGATATGTATACTGTAATAGGTATTCCCCCTTGAATTTGACATGAAATATTTCAAAAGGAATACAATTCATATTGAGTATATTATTATATATATTTTAATTTATACCAGAATGAAATTGGCTCGTGATCTATTCTTATTCAGTACGTGGATGTTTTACAATAAGTTTATGACTGCTGTTTTGGGAATGGACGCATCAATTAATGTTGGCAATATTTCAAGAAATATTTCATTTTTTCTGGCGTAATTTTCCAGATTTCTGAATTGCCTGATATATCATACTATCTTATACATAGAAACGCTTGTAGCTTTTAATTAGCATATGGTGAACCCACAATTGAGACTCGTATTTATTTTCATAAAACGCGCCCTCCAGTGGGAAAAACTTTGATTTTTCGAGCAGGAAATTTAGGGAAAACACATTCCTGTGTCAGACGCTCACCCGATTTATTATTTGAATGACCAAAAAAATCTGAACTGGTCCCTGCTCAATATTCAGCGAGTGTGGGACGGCAGAATAAATTAGCATAGATCAACGCAACAAAGATTCACAAGTCTCCTTTATTAGTTTCAGAACTTTTACTTGCAGTGGTCCAGAAAATGTGGACAGATTTTCCATTAAGAATAGAGTTAAACCTCTGTCTGATATTTGGGGAGACTGGAAGAGAATTCAAACGTTAGAATTTTTGAGCATGAAAATTTGGTTTTATACTCCGTAAGGTCAATTGATGGAAGTTATTTTCAATCTAAATTACAGAACAAAGGAAAGAGAAAAAAAAATGTTTTTGTTTTTCTCTGAAGTAAGTGTGATCTGTAATCTTCAATCAAATGTTCCAGTAGACTTCAATGGAAATCTGTTTAATTGGTTCTCCTGTCCATCAAAAACTAGGAATACAGTCCCCAAAATTGAATAAATGTTTTATTCTCAATTTCAAGACACAGAAAATAACTGTGCAGGAAAAAGCTAGACAAAATCGGTTCTTCTGGCATCATAAAGAGCTCAAGAAGCAAATACCAAAAATAAGCCTAAATCTATACTTCGCACACATGATGTTAAAAAACATCAGACAAAAGCACAAAATCGTTTCGTTTTTGAAGATGAATTCTGGAGTAATTTCATCATACAAATTATCTTACTTTTTCGAGTGTGAATATAGCTTAATTTTTTTTACAACAAAATGTTCAAAAAATAAATTTTTAGATTTTCAGGACATCTTGGAATGTTATTCATATCTCGACACATTGTGAGGATAATGGAGCATATTTTTTCCAAATGAGTTAAATTGCTTGTTCGTGTGTCGAGGTCCCGTATTGCAAATCCGTTTAATTAGTTCCCTTCCGCGGGAGAAAGGGGATGAATGCCAATATACTGTAAAATTCCATATAATAAGGACATCTTGGAATATTGTTCATATCTCGACACATTGTGAGGGTAATGGAGCATATTTTTTTCCATTTGAGTTAAATTGTTTGTTCGTATGTCGAGGTCCCATTGCAAATCCGGTAAATTAGTTTCCTTCCGCGGGAGAAAAGGGATGAATGCCAATGTACTGTAAAATTCCATGTTCTCCCGGGAATCCCGGTTTTTCTTTCTTTCTTTTTTAATTTCATTTTATTTTCCGTTGTTGCGGCAGGGACTGGGCCAAGAACAACGAGGGCCTCATGATGGACGACGAGGACGAGGAAGAAGAAGAGATCTTCAGGACAGAGTCCCGGTTCGTCGATGCCCCGTGACACCTTTTTTAAACGCATGCAGTGACACAGTTTCAGGGTCGATTGCATTTTTTCCGCCGAAAACGAGGCGAAAACCCGCCGGAGGGGCGCTATATAAAACACTCGGACGACTTCGCTCCTGTGCTTCTTGTTGCTCCGGCTGCCGAACGACGGCCTTCGACCCGAGAAATCCCTTTTTGCCTAAAACATATACGTGATCGAATTTGCTATTATTTCCTCGTCAGTTTTTTGTATTATGCATGAGAGAGTGTCAAAGCATCAGCAGCAGTGATTTAAAAAAAAAACCGGGTTTCGTATACGTGATTTTATTTCTGATTTCATCACTACTGTATATGTATACTGTACCAGTGTTCCCCAACCTTTTGGAACCCACTGACCAGCGAATTCCCAACCATTCTTTTGCTGACAAGGAAAGTTTCGTAACATTTTTGCAGCCTCTCGTGAAGGTTTTGCTTGAATGACTTTATGGCAGATACAGTACTTAAAAGTTTCACCTCTTTGACAAAAATGAATTTAAGCACCAATGAATCAGCTGCAGGTGAATGTCATCAAAGAAGTAGAAAGGTTTCTCAGATTGAAAAAGTAAAATGAGTTTAATAAAGCAGGTGAATATTTGTCTGAAGTGCTACTAGGCGAAAAGCCGATTTTTATTTTCCACCAGATAATTTCAACTGCCATTGTCTTTCTGAAATTTTAGGTACAGAAAACAGACTCCAGTATCTTGTTTATCAATTTATTATGCTGAAAGTTTTTGGTGGACTGGCAAAATACTTTTGAGATCTGATGCCAGCTAGTCTGCCAGCCATGAGTTGGATAGTATCATATTTATTACTCAAGTACCAATGGGCACCTTTTCTCTCAAAATTAAAAGGAAAAATGGGTGTTCATCATAGGTGGGTATACATTTTTCAGAAAGTTTTAGAAGTTGAAGTACACAATATCTTTGATTCTAATGACAAATTTTGAAACAATTTCAACAGATAAAATGCAGTGGAAAATTTGGAAACTAATTGAATTTTTTTCTAAAATCGAATTTGGGTGTTCTTATTTTTGGAATATTGCAGCTTTAGAGTCATTAAAAATGGGGCTTGTGTCTTACTTGGGGGTACAATTTTATCTTTTTTTTTTAATGAAAAACCCTGGTGCATGCTTTACTTGAGGGTATTTGGTACTTGTGTAAATACGGTAGCTTCAAACTCTGGAAAATTGATGAAGCTCTTATTCAGCTGTTGAACAGTTTTAGATAATTTGAAGTACAGAAGCCTTAGAAAAATCTGCGCTTTGATCTGCGAGAGATTTGGACACTTACTGAATTTATTGTTATGGCCAAAATACAGTCAACCCCCGTCTAACGGACTTGATTCATGCAAGGGACAAGTCTGTTAGACGAAAAGTCCTTTACACAAATTCAATTACATAAAAAATTAAAAATTTCAATTGTCAACACTAATTTTAAACCAAAAGAAGTCTGTTTGGTGGATTTTGTCTGTTGGGCGGGAGGAAAAACTGCTTGCAGAGCTGGTCTGTTCCGCAAAAATCCCTTACACAGGAGGTCTGTTAGGCGGGGGGCCACTGTATTTCTGAAAATTCATTTTTAAAGTATTCTACTGTACTTTGTATAGAGTACATCAAATTGTGGCAGAAAATCATCAACTGCGCTTGATTGCAATCCCACAAGAAAAAGCAATTTATCAATCTCTATTGAAATTAATTTCACTGATTTTTTCATGAGAGGTGTCCCAAGATTTTCCTCTAACTCATTCACTGAATAACCTACAATATTTTTAAATATAGATTTCTTTTAATTTGTCTATAGTTGGCCGGGAATTATCAATGATGTAATCACAAGAATCTAATTTTGGTGATAATATATCAAGAAACAAAACATTGCGAAATCACGATACATTTCAGATTCATCTGAGACGAAACGTATTTGCAAGAATCCTAGTAAGGGACAAGACGTAATTCTGCTAGCATTATTTCTGAACGAAAATTTCCCATCTTTTTGTTCGAAAATTTGTTTTTGTGGGACTCGTAAAAACCCAAGTCTGTCGAAGAAGGCTGGTAATTTTTTTTGTAGTTATTGGGCGAGTGGAAAAAATTATTCTCTTTAACTATGATAAAATTGGGCGTTTCACTGATTCAATAGACAAAATAAATGCGTCAACATCTGGCGAGTATCAAAATTCTAAACAAGTGATACCATATTTGGCATATTCCCTGGAACTCCCCTTTTGCAGTTTATCATTGGATTTCTTCGAAGGTCTTCGGTGAAATTTCTGTGGGATTCTTTCTAGAATTTTGACGAATATCTATCGACACCAAGGAGCATTCATTCAACTGGAACGAAGAGAAGTGAGTATCGTATTAGCTTTAGAATTTTTAGATTTGACCAACGAAATCTTGAAAGCTATTTTCAAGAAAATCTGACGCTGCTCGAATGTACAGAATTGCTTCTTTAGGGTCTCGAAAAAGTGTGATGTGAATCACATTTTGATTGAATTCTGTCAGTATATAGTGAGAACTTTAAAGATTTTTAGTGTGAGTCTCGAAGTACCATTTATATTTCTTGCAAATTCGTCTCACTTTCAAGGAGGGAACATTTTTCAGGAAAGGCTTCCGTATTCAAATAGATTCAACAACAGAAACATGTGAATGCATTCATCGACCAAAATAGAATGTATTCCTGGAAGCTTTTGATGCAAATAACTTCAAACAGGTCAGCAATACTTATGCGCGATTCTCCTGTTGTCTTGCATTAATATTCATCTTTGTCGCCTTTGTCTTATTCGTCTTATACTGCTTATAAATTTCCAAGAACAAAACTGGTGTCTAAGATTCAATAAGATGAATTAATTTTTGGGGAAAAGCATTCGAACTAATAAATTTAAACACATGTGCGGACGTGGCGACGCTTTAGCTTCTCCTGGCGCAGAAAACGAATTTTTTCGATTTTGGCGGAATTTTCGCCAATGTTGACTCTTGAAATATTAAGTCTCAACTGCATTTATTACAGTAGTTTCTTCTGGTGAGGTTCGTCAATTTCAAAAACAAAGCTTTTTTGGCTGATTATCTTCTCCTTCTACATTAATTTACTACTGAATTACTTGTTTATTTTTACTGGAAACATTTTTACACGAGAGAGAGAGAGAGCAATATTTATTAAAGTTATGAAATGGAAAGTCGATAAATCGATAGAATTGGACAGACATGCCTCATATTTATTCTAAAAAAAACAACCTTGAAACAAACGTTGTTTATTCTGAAGATGAGTGCGATGAATGTGGATTTTTTTTTAAAGAAAAATCGTTTCTACTGCAGTTAATCAAGCGAAGTTGAGGTTCCTCGTTTTAAGTTGTTTCCATTTTTCCTTTGCGAACGAGATCGTCAAAGATAAAAGAAATCTAAAGCATCGTCCGTCAGAGAAACCCATAAATGACTCAATTTTATAAGTTAATATGTGTTATAATGACATTCCATTGTATCATTCCGGGATAATAATTTACTGTGCGATATTCCACTAAAAAGCTTCTTGCATTGCTCTTATTTACCTGAAATACGTATGGTGGGGGATTTTATGGCCACAAGATGGCGCCAGGTGTGCTGAAGATCAATAAAATTTGTCCTTTCTATCGAAAAGTACGAATCTGATGGAGGTTTTTCCCCACTCACAGATTCCCTTTATGAAGAAGAAAATTCTGTGTCAACAAAATGGCCAGACTGTGTGGTACAAACAATCCTTGGCTCTTTGTGTAGAAAAAGTGTTTTTCTGGACACAAAACAGATGGCCAAATTTTTTAGTATATCAATATACTGTTTCACATGTATGCTGTACTTTAATGAAGCACAGGACTCAGGGTAATAACCAGTATTTTTCCTTGGGAATTAATAATGTCCAGTTTCGTCTTGTGAACCTGTTTTCATTACGGGCATTCGGTTTTCAACCTTTTCATTGTTATTTCCTGGCGTTATCGATGTCGCAATTTTATCAAAATTAGCTATTGAATATTCGAAGGTTCATTTCTGTTGTGGAAAATCACTGATTGAAGAGGTATTTCGAATTTGGAGCTTTTACAAATAACTTCTAAGCAATTTCAGTTCACCGTATTTTTTGACTAAAGCATGTTATTGTTCATATCAATACGCATCCATATTTTAAACAATTTTTAATGGAATTTTCAGATTATAGCGTCACTTTGCTTCATTTCGTCCTCAATCTGAGTTGTGGTAATAATCACAGGATTTTAAATTTTAAACCAATACCATACCAGCATCTTGAAGGTGGAGAAGTCAACGAAATTGGGTTTCAAGATCGATGAAACCGAACACTTTCTTGGGCATTTCAGCATTCATCACAGTAATATGCGGAAAACAGAATGGCCGGGGCTTAATATTCTTTGTACTGGCCTAAAAATGTAGTCAGGAGGGTACAGCAAATAAGTAAGTCTGTAACAATTAATGAGAAAAAAATGCTCTTCATAAATCGCGGGAAATGTCCTGAGAGGCATTTGAAATCAAATCTCACGAAATTTTCATCAACTTATCCTCTCTTCTCAAGATATACCTTATATTCTCGTTCCCTTATTCGCTGTAAAGAGCATCCGTAAAAAGGCTCAATTGTTCCAAAAGCACGAGAGGAGATAAAAAAAGAAAAAAATTCAACTTCTAATTAGGAAGAAAAAGATCACGTTCCAACAGAAACCCAATCGCACGAATCAGAGCCTTGAAACCAGGTCAAAACCCTACTTTTTTCTCGCACAGATTCACTGGACCGCATCAATTGACATGAAGTTACTCACTTGTTTCCTCCTCGTCATCGTCGCTGCTACGGCGCAGGTAAGGGGAAAAAAAACCCCGCAAAGAAAATCCCCTTCGATTCCCAATTAACGATCCTGAGAACACAAAAACCTAGTTTCTCACATGAGCAAAAAAATTTCTTCCCAAGTTTCTCCAGGAACATGAAATATTTTTCGGCGAGGGGCTCGAAAATAAACTTATTTCATCACGTTTCGAAGTTTCTCCAAACAGTTCAGGGAGGTTTTCTATAAGGAACTATAAGGAATTGTGTTCTTGAAAAAAATTAGAAAATAGGAAGAAGTGTTCAATATTTCACGCGATGCGTATTATATAAACGCATTTTCGATCCCGAAGGTTTTAGTTTTAACGTACGAAATTGAAATTCTTTTGAAATCCCGCGTATGATTTCGGGCATCGGCTTTCAAAGAGAGAAATTCCCAGCGAAGTTTTCCGCGCTGATTTCCTTCCTTCCCGTCGTCACGCTTTCAGCGAATTTTCGGAAGAAACCCGATAGCTTTTGATGAACAATTAAACGAGGAAAAACTGTGGGAAGTATTTTTTCCGGGACCGGTTAAGTGAAGTGGTTTGCAGTGACTTGGTCGCAGTTTCCCCGACGATTCCGTGCAGTGAACAAGGAGTTCGTTGAGTGAATCAGCACTTGGTGTCGGGCTTTTGTGTAGTGTAAATAGACCTCGGAACAATCGACTGGCTGACCTTGTTTGGCGCCTGGAAAAGCGAAGGAAGCGTTCGCCGTGAAATCCAGGCGAATTCCGACCTGCCTTTTCTTTTTCTATTGTTCATCACTGCAGTATATTGAGTGATTGCCTTTATTTGCATCTGAGGAAACTGGATACAGTGAGACCCCCACATGCGGACGCCTCAACCTGCGGACAATTTGACATAGGGGCACTTATTTTCCCAGAAAAAAATCAATAAATAAGGCCCAACATGAGGACACTGACTCGACATAGGGACATTTTGTGATGAAATTACAAATACATTTCAGGCCAAATTACAAGAAACAGGTATTTCCAACCCTACAATTGATGTAAGAAAAGTTCTTGGGCATTTGTCTCACCAATTTACCACCCATTTAGATGATTTAAAAAATTACCTCCAGCATGGAGGGACTTCTACTTTTTTTCACTTGAATGTTATTTTTGTAGATGCCAAAATTTCAGTGTACAGTACAAAGATACACTATTCAACGCTCCAAATGTTCTTAGTGAGTTGAAAATGTATTCACTAATTCAATTTCAAGTGGCAACCAAATTTTTTTCAGGGAATTCTGAAGAATATTTCTTCCACAAAACAACAATTGAAAATTATATAATGTAAGTCTATGGGAGAAGAAGACTCAACTTAGGGGAAATTTCAACTGGGGGACACTCTTGATGCACCAATTATGTCCACATCTTGGGGTCTCACTTACTTTGTTCCCGACAAGAAATCCCCGTATTTCCCGATTTAGGAATTCTTCAACATTCTCTGATAATTTTTATGAGGAAAAAATTTTTTTTTTGAATGCCAGGCTCGCATGAAATGTGAGCATCTTCTGTAGGTTTTCTTTTAAATCTCTGAAACAGATCCCTCTTGTGAGAGAACGAGTTGAATTTGTATTTGCAAATACATAGAGGACAGAAACACGAAGTCCGAATTTCAGACTGCGAATTTGTTTGATGACGACCTAAATTGAGATTGCAAATATTTGGATACGATGCTCAACACCAATTTTAGTCAAATTTAGTCGAATAATATTATAAAGGTGGACTCGCTCTACAACGAATTTCAAGGGACAAACTTTTTGTTGTTGTTGTTGGAGAACTCCTATATAAGATGGGGATCGAAAAATAAATTCGTTATGCAGAGAAAATCGCTGTAGCGAAACTTGGCCAGTGTATTACGAGTAGTGTTCGAGAATTTTGGTGGATATTACTTTTACCTGTTTGTCAACTCAATAATAACATAATTTAGAGTTAATTCGCTTTGTGAGGGAACTTCGTCAAAGTTCTAAACTTTGAATTATATTTCGGAAATTGTCTTCACTTTGGTTCAAAAATCAATCCAGTCCCTCCATCCAAAATAAAAACTATCGAAATGATTAGCCTTCCAGCCATATCCGTGGAATTTTTCATTGGTTTCTTTTCTTACACGCATTACGACTTACGAGTAATGTTTGAGAATTGTGGCGGAGATTATTTTTATCACGTCTTAAATTCAATGATAACAGAATAGAGAGATTTCTTTGCGAGGAAACTATGTCAGAGTTTTAAAATTAGGATGATATTTAGTAAGTCGTCTTTACTTTGGTTTAAAAATCAGTCCGATTCCTCCAAAAGAAATAATTGCAACTGATTTCCTTTCTGGCCATCCGTGGAATTTCTCATGAGTTAACTTCATTCCGGATACTCTTAGTGAAATGGATGCGAATATTCACCGTTTAATGGAATCAATATCACGGATTATTACACGTTCCATTAATTTACCGACGCTGTTCAGATGTTTCCCAGCGATTTATTCTGATTTTGATTTGTTGTATGATTGAGTCATCGATTTTTAAAGACGGAAAAATATGCTTCTGAAACGGGATCTTACGAGTGGAATATTCTGCTAATGATTGTTCAGATTCGATGCATCATTCGCGAACTTCTGGAAACTCTATTCAATGTTGAAACTTTATTCAATTTCACAGCAACATTTACCGTACTCGAACTTTCGAAAAAACTTCGAAATTTTCCTGCTCAAATTTTGAGGGTTATTTGTCTTTAGCTCTGCAATTTGAATATAGAAATCAGTTTTTCTTTATTACCAAATAAAACTAGTTTGCTCTCTTTACATTAATGAAGTCCAGAGCCTTCGGACATTTTTTACGAATCCGTTCGAAAATAGGTTTGCCTCATCTGAAAAACTATGACAATATCCTGTAGTTGTAATGAAAAATGCGGTTGCGTCTTTATCTAGCCCCAGTTCAACGTTTCACGAGTTAAAATTTACAGAAACTTAGGATTCTGAAACGCGGACTTCGTTTTCGAAAAATTGTCCTTTGAAACGAATTCAGCTCTTATCAATCATAATTGCTTTTATTCCACGCTTTAAAAGTGAGAACCGATTGTCATTCAGACATATAATTTATTGCTTGTGTTTCATAGAACATGCCTCGATTTTGGAGGACTGAGTGGATAATCAAGCTAAATTGCCCATAAACCTCAAAATTAGGATTAAACACAAAGTTGAAATATTAATAATCTCCATCAGATCAGTCTAAAAATCCCACCCAGAGCTGGATGCAATGATGAGAAAGCAAAAATAACTTTAAATAACCCTAACAGAACCTTTCGGAGGTTCTCCTAAATTACAAAACAATTATATGGGATTGAAGACTGCTAAGGTTCAATTTTGGCTTAGAAATCAGTTTCCAGACGGGCAGATTTATTGCAATTTAGCCCATTTTAAATGAATTCAACTCCCATATAATAGACTTAATTTGTGCAATGGACAAGTCTGTTGAACAAAAAGTCCTTAAGACAAATTCAAATATATAAAATAGTAAAACTTTTAAATGTCAACAATAATTTTAAACCAACAAAATTCTGTTCGGCAGATTTTGTCTGCTGGGTGGGTGAAAAAACTGCCTATATACAGAGCTGGTCTATTAGGCAAAAATCTCTTATGCGGGATGTCTGTTAGGTGGGGCCCACTGTATAAAAGAGGAGCTTGATGCTGTGCATGTGTAATATTTAATTTGTCACTGAAGTCATTTTGGACACACTGGTCCATTATCCCTTATAAATGGATTTAACCCTTGAATGGCGGAGGGTTCTTTCCCATAGACTCATAGAGGAACAGAGTTGAATTATTTTTTATCCTCCCGCATTTTCATAATTTTGAAGGTCAGGAAAACCCTTCCAGGTGGGCTGAGGCAAAGTCGGGATAAATCCAAAAAATCCCATAGACTAACTGAGCATTTTTTAAATTTTCCAGCAAAAATTTTCTGTGCCCAGGGAAAAAAGCGTTGGGATTTTTCTCAACTTTGCCCTTAAACCTCTGTTGACATTTTTTTCTTCACCTCTCTGAGGTCCAACAAAATTTTGCAAAAAATGTCCAACTTTGCCGCCCAAGGGTTAAAACTGAAAACAAGGTGAGCATAGAAAAATGTTCAAAACGTATTTCATTCTCATTCTGAAACTTTGGATAATAAATAAGAGCTTTTTTGAATACCAGCTAGAACACTCCCCGCCCCCCCCCCCTCCCCCACATTGAAGTGAACAGAAGAAACTTTGTTGTAGAGAACCCCTTTGGAACCATGGAAAAATTGTTTATTCAGAGAAAAGTTGTTGTAGAGACAGTCTGTTTCTGTAATCGTACTTGTATGGGTTTCCTGGGGCTGAATGAATGACAGGAAGCCTCGAAGGGTTTCCAGCTGGGGCCGTTGATCATCAGCCGACAAGACCCGTCCACCGAGTCCCTGCCACGCGAACCCGCGACCCTGGGCCCGGTCACCACCCCACAGCCCCATCGGCAAGAAAAGCAGCAAGTAGTGTTCGATCTCTCGGAATGGGTTCGCACCAAGCTGGCCATGGGCAACTTCACGGCCAACCTGGACCAACTCAGTTTGCCGACCTTCGACTTCTCCAGGCCCTACGCCTACTTGTTCAGCATCTACGTGCCTGTCGTGTACAGTCTCATCGGGCTGGGCTACTTCCTGTCCTTTCGTGAGTCACCGTATCTGTAAATACTGAACACTAGCTGTAGCACTTACTTCCTTCCCAACCTGTCTTGCATGTCCTTCATACTACCGTATTTACTCAAGTATCACCTGCACCTGATTTTTTTTTTTACTTCCAAGGTAAAAATTGAGTGCAGCATTTTTGAGAGCTTCAGGGATTACTAAGAGCTCTCCACAAAGTAAATACAGTGAGACCCCGAGATGTGGACATAATTGAAGCATCAAGAGTGTCCCTAAGTTGAGTCTTGTTTTCCAATAGACTTACATTACATAATTTTTAATTGGTGTTTTTGGAAGAAATATTTGTCACAACTCCTTGAAAAAATTGTTTGCCACTTGAATTTGGATTAGTGATTACATTTTCAACTCAATAAGATCATTTGGAGCATTGCATAGTGCATATTTGTACTGTAAATTGAAATGTTGGCATCTACAAAAATAACATTCAAGTGAAAAAAGTGGAAGTCCCTCTATCCTGGAGGTAGTTTTTCTTTAAATTTGCTAAATGGATGGTAAATTGGTGACAGAAACTCCCAAGAACCTTTCTTACATCAATTTTAGGGTTGGAAACATATATTTCTTGTCATTTGGTCTGAAATGCATTCGCAATATTATCACAAAATGTCCCTATGCCAAGTCAGTGTCCTCATGTTGGGCCTTTTTTATTAATTTTTTCTGGGAAAATAAGTGTCCCTATGTTGAATTGTCTGCAGGTTGAAGTGTCCACATGTGGGGGTCTCACTGTACTGTACATGACCAATTATACAATATGGTACTGCTGCACAGAATCCCTGAAGCGTAGCTAAGTTACAGTCACTGCATATAGTGTACACACGTGGTACCCTAAAATTCAAACTTAATCTGTTGCTTGGCTTGGGTCAATTTGCAAAGTGGTCAAATTGCAAGATAATGTGAAATGCAATGTTTTCTACAACACATTTTATGTCTTGTATCTTTCCACTGGTCAAATTGTGGGGCAGAGGTTGAATTGTGAGTCAACCTCCCAGCAAATTTGACCATCAAATTACGGGATGGATCAATTGTGGGATGAGGTCAAAATGTGAGGTACCACCTGTATACTGTATCAGGGTGGCCATTATATCATCCATTTGAAATAGTGCCACAATTGAACACTCATCTCAGAAAATAAGGGCTTATTCTTTATTAGTGAGATTTGAAGGATCATTTGGGCATCACATTGACTATATAGTCCCTTCAACCTTGCAGCACCCATGTGATGTGAATCTCTAGTGATATTACAAATTATTTTATTGTACTTTCAATGTACTCCTGCTGTTATAGAGTTGTGTTATGATTAAAACGCGATCATTATGAAGAATTTTCCAAGATGTTCAACTGGAACATTTAAAATATAATGTGAAAATGAGATTCTGCTAATAACCAGCAAAATTTAGCAATGTACAGTAATTATACAACGAATTCATTTCTGGTGGATTTTTTGTTTATTTTATCTCTAACTTTTGATCTGCAAAGATCAGATAATAAGAGCTCTGAATCAGGTAATATTTTCAATCATGAAAATAATGTTGCGCAATGTCAGCTATTTCAGTGCTATCATTGTTTTTTCTCACCACTAAATCCCCAATGAAAAAGAACCAGCCAATTAGAAAGCAATCCAGGTGGGCAGCCATTATTTTTTGAATCAAGAAACTGGTGAATACTGGGTTCACAATATTGGTGAATATGGTGTACCCTGGGGGTCACAAGTGAGCTTTGGTGCAGATGCAATTTTGCTACCATTCTTGGGTTACATGCATCATGGATTATATTAGAAATAGTTTTCTTGGGATCTTCATGAACCTCATCACAAATAAGTTGGCAAAACCCATGATAAGCGGCATAAAACCTGCTGTGCCTGATTCACTGACTTTCTATTGTGCAAAAGTTTGTCCAGACTCACAACCTGAAGGACAAGTATTTCGTATTCCTGATGAAGATTCTCCTGAAAATGTTGGAATTCAGGGACACAATGAAAGAAAATGTTAGCCTTCCTCAATTATTGTTAGCGGGTATATAACCCCTCATTTATTACAGAGAATTGTTAACGCTTGTAATTTTCAGTAATTCACCTTTAACGTGATGTAATCCTGCAGTGATAATGTTTAAGTTTTCCAAGGACACCATATCATTTCCTTGATCTGAAAGATTGCAGTACTCCAGGAGGAACACTGAGTTCTGGGTGAAGTCAAAGGCTTTTTTTTTTAATAAATCCATTCTTGGTTAAGCATGCCATTTCTCATGAGATAGCTATAACCTAGCTTTTGCATAAATAAATTATCTCAACTGTGTTTTACAGAATATTTTGCAAAATAAAGCAGGCAAAAAGGGAAAATTTATTTTATTCAGTTATTTGATTTACCTTAACCACAGGATCAGGCATAAGTCCGAATTCTTTTAGAGATAGAAGTTTGAATTTAACAGACGTTCTTGGATAAACATTTCTACTTGGTATGAAAAATTTCACAACTGGATTTCAGGTGATGCACTATTTTAGCTGGTGAGAGTTCATCCTTCGTATTTTAATGATACTACTGTACTTCAGTTTTTTTTTAGTGTAGTTGTTATGAAGTTCACTGGATCACTACGTTGTTAACAAGTTCACATGTGCCTCTTTCATCCAAAAACTAGGCTGCAAACCACTTTTCTGCAGCCAAAAATCTACGTTGATTTTTAAAAATCGAGCTTCCGCAATAATCAACGAAATTTTAAAGATTGATAATCTGCAGGAATAGCAGCCATATCTTCCAAATTGTGTCTCTGAAGAAATTGTGCATAGAATGTCTTAGCAGTCTTAAAATTGAATGGAAAGCGTCTTTCTTGATTTTTGTTTGCTGTCTGCTTCCTTTCAATATTATGAAAGCACCTCTCCTTCAATGAGAATCAGAAAAAATTTTTCAAAAGGGGAAATAAACCCCGCGAATGGATTTAATATCATTTTTTGCTCACTGAGAAACTTTGCAGGTCATCTCGTGAAAAACAAAGCCTACTAAGTTGACTTCCAACTCCCCTTAAAAGTGCATGAAAAAAGGCTTTGCATGGTGACTATCTACTAACACAGGGTGTGAAGCAGCCAAAGCAACGTCCAAGAACGCCCTCTAGCGGCGACTACATCAGGCGGTTGTTCAGCTTCTCCACCCTGTCCCGGGTTTTCTTCTTGCCCAAGTCGCCTTCTGATACCCTGCAGCAGAAATTGGTGGCTGAGGCTGAGAACCAGGGCTTTGCTCAGCCCAGCAATGAAGAACATACTTCTGTGGTGCTGCTGACTAACCCGTACAGGAGGGTGCTTGAGATGGTGCAGTTGGTAACCCTGGCTTTGCCTGTGAGCCTCCTGGCTGGCTTGGCTTTCTTCTGTGAGTTCTAACCTTTGCCTGACTAAAACGCTTTTATTAACATGGGTGTCTTACAGACTGGTCAAATAAAATTAATGCTGTAATAATAATTGCATTCAAGTGGGGTCTCCTGAGCCATGAACCCAATCCACTCCAGCAGCTGCTTGGTTGCTCAAAATATATCTTTTCAAAGGCACATGGTAATTACCGTATTTACTCATGCAAGTACCATGTGCACCTTTTTTCTCAAATTTCAGAAGAAAAAAAAGGGTGTGCGTCATAAGTGGCTACAAAATTTTTCAAGAAGTTTTAGGAAGTTATGTGTGCATTATACTTAATTATAATGCAGAAATTTGGAAAAAATGTAACAAGAAAATTTTTTTTAGTGAAAAAGTTGAAAATTGATCAGATTTTTGTTCACTTCATGTCTAAAGTCAATTTTTTGTTTTTATTTTTGTAATTTTGTGGTTTTAGATTCACTAAATATTGGAATGCACGTCTTACTAGGGGAAAAGATTTCAGATGAAAACCACCCTTTCAATATTTCAATTTTTAAATTAAACAGTGACTTCATCTGTGTGGCAAAGTCCTTTTTGAAAGTAATCCCTTTTTGTCATAAATATGCCTTATCAATATTTTAAAAGCTCTGAATAAAATCGCTTCTGTAAAATAGGTCTCTCTACATGCTGGGAGATCTTTTATCTTATTCTTCGTTTTTTGCGTCCTTTCTTAAATGATCTAGCCTAGGCTTGCCAATTGATCACTTGCGATTATATCTCAGTATTCCATTATATCTTCAAGAAAATGCCTGAAAAAATTAATAAACATCTTCCGATTTTATTGGAGTTTTTGAATTTTCAACATTTTCAATAAATAAAGCCAATTTTCATTAATTAGAAACCCGATGGATGAGGGTACTGCAGTTCTTGCTGATATAATATTGGAAGAATGGTTTTACAATATTTCGGTAACAAATAGCATAGAACCAAGAATCATCATCTCATCATTTTGGAAATTTGTGCATCTTATTGGACCAGTGAGGGATGCAGAGCAAAATTCAGCGGGAATTCTTATAAGGAATGATCCATGCATATTTCTGTCCAAGGAATTTGCTGCATGAATTAATTAATTAATCGTGCATGTAAAATGTAAATTGAGTTTTTATTCCCATGCATGTCTTATATGGTTTGATTCCTGATGCTGGCATGCAGCATGTTCAGCCACGTACATATTCGGTACATTTATGCAGTATTTATTTTTTCATAAATCAGTGTGTAAGTGATACAGCATTCCACCGACGGATTCAGATGGCGGTACAAAGGAAAATCAAATGTTGTACTGTTTTACTGTACTGTGTACCAGTATTAATATAGACGGGAATCCCGACTTGCGAAACGAGTTCGGGAAACGCGTGGTTGTTCACAACTGAGTGTAAATTGGCGACAGAGTGTAATTAGCATGACGAATGTGTTGTACAAGTTCCTGGGGATCGACAGCGACGACGAGGCTTCCGGTCAGAGCGTGACGATCGGGCTGGCCCCCGTGGGTAGCCTCTTCCTGGAACCCCTCCTCATGATACTTCCCTTCATGCCGGTCGCCGTCTTCCTTCTCCGTGAGATAATTATGCATAAATTACTATACTTCTCAAAGGGAGAGCTATTTAGATAGATGGATGAATTAAAAGTTCAACCTCTTCTTTTGCCAAGAATCCAGAGATCAAAATACAGTGAGACCCCCAAATGCGGACATAATTGGTGCATCAAGAGTGTCCCCAAGTCAAAATGTCTCTAAGTCAAGTCTCATTTTCCCTTAGAATTCATTATATAATTTTTAATTGGTGTTTTACGTACAAAATACTCCCCAAAATTCCATGAAAATAAAAATTGTCTCCCAATTGAAACTGATTCCAATCAATATATTTCAACAAAATATGGCATTTGGGGAATTGAATACTGATACCTCTGTAGAGTACATAGAAATGTTGGCATTCTCTGTAAAAATAACATTCAAGTGAAAAAAATAAGGAAGTCCATCTCTGCTGGAGGTAATTTTTTAAAATTAGCTAAATGGATGGTAAATTGGTGAGAGAAATGCCCAAGAACTTTTCTTGCATCAATTTTAAGGCTGGAAATATCTGTTTCTTGTAATTTGGCCTGAAATGTATTTGCAGTTTTGTCACAAAATGTCCCTATGCTGAGTCAGTGTCCTCATGTTGGGCCTAATTTATTACTTTTTTATTAGAAAATCAGGGTCCCCATGTCAAATTGTCTGCAGGTTGAGGTGTCCGCATGTGGGGTTCTCACTGTAACTCCTAATATACTCCTTCTGTACTCACACTGCATTTACAATATATATATAGACGTTTGCAACAGCATTCATCAAGTGGCTCATTTGTTCTGCTTTATAGGGCATTCAATATGTGAGATAACTCTACATTTACCACACGCTGGAGGTGCCCAGCCACACCTGGGCATCACCATGATGCAATTTTCGCAAAGATTTTTAAAAACCTCAATGAATACCCGGGATTTAATTTTCAAGATCTACTCACAATCTTATCTTATTATGGGTTCAGATCCCATTTTCAAAAATGTTTGACATTGGGTTTAAATTTGAAAAAATGATTATTTAGAAAACTTTACTGAACATCCAATGAAGTCAAAAATTCCAAGTACAGTGCCATAGAGAGTACAAAGGTTTAGACTCTATAAAGCAGTGTTCCCCAAGACCCCAACCCATGGTCCACAGACCAGCGCCGGTACACAGAAGTATTTTGCTGGTCCGCAGGAAATTTCTCCAGGCTGATGAATTTTTCACAAGTAGCAATGAAGGACGTTACAGTATCTTCATTGGTTATTTTGTCAAGATAATGGCAGTTTAAATTATCCCATGAAAAAACATATCTTGGCTTTTCTCTTAATAAAATACTTCAGACAAATTATTACCTGATTTAATGAATTACTTTATTTTTGAGTCTGAGAAACCTTTCTTCAAGCCAACTTTTCCATTTTTTGAAGACATTCCACTATAGCTGCTCCATTGGATCCTGAAATAATTTTGCAAAAAAGCAAAAGCTTTTCAAATACATGCCATTCAAGCTGTCTTTTAAGCAACACTTTTTTGAGCATGCAAAAATTTCATTAAACTTTGCTGGTCCTCAGAAATTTTATTAAACTCTGCTGGTCTGCAGAATTTTTTTTGGGCATTTGCCAGTCCGCAGGACCAAAAAGGTTGAGAAACACTGCTTTAAAGCATCTCCCAGATTTTTTTTTCATGCCAGCAACTCCTCCAGTATTCTTGAAATCTACACAGCATCAATTCAAAGGGTTACCTCCATACATTGCAAGGTAATTCCACCATTGGCATTGAAAGCTGCATTCACAGATGCCACAAGGTACAAAGATTTAAAGTTTGTAGATTTAAAGAATTCTGAAGGAGAGACTGGCAGAAAAAAAATGTGAAAGATGGGTTCCACATCTTTTGAGTTAAGAAGAGAGCTACCAGGGTGACTTTTTCAAATTTTTTTTTAAATATGTCAAATAGGGCTGAATTTTTTGTATGCCAGAGAATGTATCTTCTGAAAAATAGTTGTTCTCGATTCAATCACAGCAGGCTATTTTAATTCCGAAAACTTTTATCAGGCCCCTTGTACACACATTGACTATAGTTCAGGGTGTGATGGATAGGTCTCAGGTCTGTAAGAACATTGAATTAATATGGCAGATTGGGTTTTTCAAAGAAATGAGGAATTTTTTTTTATCAGAATCTGCACAAATTACAACCTCTGGAAAGATTTCCCTCGTAAACTTGATTTTTGCGAGGGTTCGAACACTAAAATTCAGGTGCCACCCCCAATAAACTGCCAGAATTATGCCACAATTCCACCATTGGCATTGAAAGCTGCATTCACAGATGCCACAAGGTACAAAGATTTAAAGTTTGTAGATTTAAAGAATTCTGAAGGAGAGACTGGCAGAAAAAAAATGTGAAAGATGGGTTCCACATATTTTGAGTTGAGAACAGAGCTACCAGGGTGACTTTTTCAAAAAAAAATTTAATATGTCAAATAGGGCTGGATTTTTTTGTATGCCAGAGAATGTATCTTCTGAAAAATAGTTGTTCTCGATTCAATCACAGCAGGCTAATTTTAATTCCGGAAACTTTTATCAGGCCCCTTGTACACACATTGACTAGTTCAGGGTGTGATGGATAGGTCTCAGGTCTGTAAGAACATTGAATTAATATGGCAGGTTGGGTTTTTCAAAGAAAGCAGGAAAAAAAAAATAGTCTTAGACGTGTTTAATGTTGGAGACCTTTCTAAAGGGAGCATTTGAACTAAAAACGCTCCCAAGCTTGTGATTTTAAGTCCACGGTGGGGGTTATTTGACGGTCTTAATACGGTGACAAGCATTGGCAGTTTAATGGGGTTCAACTGTATTACAGCACAATGGCCGGTTCCAATGTTACAAACATTTTAAAGGCATGCTGTACCTTTTTTTTTAATTAAACAGAACCGCTGCTGATGCAATAAACGATTCTGGCTTTATATTTTCGGTTTTGGGAGCGTTTTCAGCTTGATGGTTGCGTTTTCAACTTGCGGGTGTTATCGGACGCAGTAATCCTACTAAGTATCGGTGCCATGCAGTCCATGGAAGGAAATTTGTGAAAACGGTTTCCGGTGGGTCTGTTTAAAAGCCTGTGCCTAACAGTCTCGAGGTCGTTCTCTCCGGACAGCGACTTCATGTTGAGAGAAAAGCTTGACCGGATGTTCAAAACGGTTGGTCTAGCGTGGGGAAACTTGAGCACATTATTCTGCCGGTCTTTGCGGAATCTGGAAGCTGGTTCATTGACATCTTAGAGACCATTAGCAGTACAATAAGGAACTGCACTTTCTTGAGGGCAGTTCTTATTATAGGTCCGTTATACCTCGAGAACCCATATTTAACTTTTATTGACGACCTAGAGTAATTCTCCTTTCCTGAAGTCTTTTTTTTTTACCGTGCCGAATTTTAAGCGAATAAATCAAGTGCTGGTGGATGTGGATTTCGGTAAATTACACGTCCTTTTCATTCTTTTTAGAAGTACCAAAGAAGTAATACGTGTACTGTACTGTACTGTACAGCAAAATGGTGTTGCGCTTCACACAGCAATCGAACCTTGACAAGTCCAGAAAGCTTCTCTCTCTCAAAATCTCATAATCATAATTTGTATTTGAGTCTTGGTCAGAATTGGGTCGTTAAACTTTTGTTAATCAAGATTCATGGACACAACCTTTTTCAAAAGTATTCCAAAATTTTCAGCAGGAACAGAAAAATATATTGGACATTTTCCTCACTTAGGTCTTGGTTAGCATCAGGTTGTTGAACTTTTTTTTATCAAGATTCATGGGCACAAAATGCTTCAAAAATATCCCAACTTTGCCACAGAAGGGTGTTAAATGGGTTAAACGACTTAAACCTTAGTTTAGGTTAGACCCAAAACTTTTTGGGTCTAATCTCAATTATACACATTTTAAGGCCTTTCTGTTGTTCAATTGAAGCTGAATGTTTGAAAAGTTGTTCCAGTGAACAAAACAGAAAAATCTTCGCAAATGACATTCTTTATGCTGAGGGATTTACTCAGTGGCCATGCAGAATAAAACGTGCATTGATTAACATTATTTTGTACAGATCAACAATAAGTATGTGTTCTGACTCTTCTGAATGAGTTGTTTTTCTTTTGGGCTCCAGTTATCAGCCATTCTGAAGTTGTTTTTTTGCATTTCAAGGTTGAGAAAACAATTTTTTTTATCACATGTTGCATGGAAATCCATGGAGGAATTTGATCCAACACGCAGATATTTCAAAACATGTCTCAGTCTGAGAAGGAAATATTTCTGAATATCAGGAGTAATTATTTGATCATTTTTGAAGAAGTATAGAATGCATAGGCACTTTCTTGAAGTTTCGAAGTCATATATGTAGCAGCAATTATCGGAAGATTTTCTTCATTATAGTTTCAATTGTCTGTGCAAGCATAGTTTTTTATGTCAAGACTTAATTTCTGCTGATGCCTTTCTTGTATTGTTGAAAAAGCAACTTCTCTTCAACAAAGTCATTTTTGGGCAGATTTTTTCCCTTGGCTGCACAAATAAGTAGGGGGGAAAATCTTGACAAAATTGTCATTTTGCAAATCAGATGATCCTCTGCTCATGGAACGTGGAACACAATCCCTGATCATCCTGTGTTATACAGTGAGACCCCAAGATGTGGACATAATTGGTGCATCAAGAGTGTCCCTAAGTTGAGTCTAATT
Source organism: Notodromas monacha (assembly GCA_905338405.1). Taxonomy (NCBI): domain Eukaryota; kingdom Metazoa; phylum Arthropoda; class Ostracoda; order Podocopida; family Cyprididae; genus Notodromas; species Notodromas monacha. The sequence goes on from CAJPEX010000831.1 coordinate 51,849, forward strand.
TTCCCTTAGACTTACATTACATAATTTTTAATTGGTGTTTTATCTACAAAATACTCACCATAATTCCATGAAAATAAAAATTATATCCCAATTTAAACTAATTCTAATCAATATATTTCAACACAATATGGGAATTTTGGGAATTGAATACTGATATACCTCTGTACAGTACATAGAAATGTTGGTATTCTCTGTAAAAATAATATTCAAGTGAAAAAGAGTGAAGGAAGTCCCTCTATGCTGGAGGAAATTTTTTAAAATCAGCTAAATGGATGGTAAATTGGTGAGAGAAATGCCCAAAAACTTTTCTTGAAGCAATGATAGGGTTGAAAATATCTGTTTCTTGTAATTTGTCCTGAAATGTATTCACAATTTTATAAAAAAAATTCCCCATGTCAAGTCAGTGTCCTCATGTTGGGTCTTTTTAATTAATTTTTAATGATAAAATAAGTGTCCCTATGTCGAATTGTCCGCATCTTGAGGTGTCCGCATGTGGGGGTGTCACTGTAATTTCTCACCTTTCAAATCACCCAAAGTATGGCAGGAACACTTCTGCGCAAACAGTATTTTAATGTGCCGATCATTTTCTACGATGTCCACATCGCAGATGCTCAGTTTTGGGTGGATAGGTTCCTTCGGCGCCCATTCGGAGCGGCGATCAGTTGGCCGGAAGACATAAGTTGAGCACATTTTTGATTTTGCGTTTTCCCAGTTTTCCCTGGCAGTTTCGGTCTGGCCCGTCGGTCGGACACCATCCGGGACGAGCCGCAGTTCGATTACTCGACGTTAGATGCCGCTCCGGTCTACGACGACTACGACAACAGCCAGCAGCAGCAGCAGCAGCAGCAGTTGAATAAGCCATTGCGGAAACGCAGAAACAGGTGAATACTGTACTTTGTGGTACAAAAGTGGACAGTACTGTACAGAACTTCCTTTCCCGTCCCGGTGAAAGCCGTTTAACGGACCAACATTTCTCAATTCGGCCCAGAGAATTATTATTGACCGAGTTTCCGCGGACTTTCTGCTGTTGAACGGTTCTTGAAAACTGCTGGTTCTTTTTTTTTTTCTTTTTCTTTATTCCTGCATTCCCTTTTTATAATTGTAGACATTGTTCGTCTGCCTTATTTACTAGACTAAATATAGACTGAGTACCACACGCCCTTGAGTAAGACCCACACTATATAATATTTTTGCTTGCTGAAAATTGCAAATTTTCAAATCTCTTTCAGATGTGGATCGATTTTTGCAATTGACAGTGTGTCTTTCCTGTTCATTATCGTCCGCAAGATAATAAAAATAATGAAGAGGAATAATGCCAGTATCCTCCATTGGATTAATATTTTTTCGTCAATTCAATTTTTCCTGTTGTGTCTCAAACTGATCTTTTTTGAGAGAAGCAATTTTTGCTGCTAACAAGCCATTCAGGATTCCTAAAATTGCTTTCGCTTGAGCCCTTGTTTCTATGGACAAGGAGACTTGACAAATCTGAAGAAAACCAAATCTTCAGATTTTATTTTCTTCAAATCAAATTTTCAGTCATTTCTTCAGATTTGAAAGGTTTCATTGTGATGGATGAAATAATTGGCTACGCTAAAAATTCAATGAGAAAATGAATGAATGCCATGTATCTAATAACATGCCTGTATTCCTATTGCATTCCTGAGATTTTTTAAATGCATTAAAATGTAATTGGTCTACTTTTAGTATAAAGTCAAATTACTCAGCTGAGCCATTTAAATAAAAAAAAACAGACGGATGATAAAACTACAGTGTATGCAAGATTGCCCCAAATATTCTTTCATCGAGGAAAATCTCTTTTATGGTCTCTTGAAGGCGCCAAAATATTGTAGCTTGAAATTTTACTTCAAGGTGACAATGCATCCATATTCTCAGACATAAATGAATAAAAGCATGCATCCCGCAAAAGCTAATAAAGTATGCCTAGCCGATATTCAATTTTTGCAACAAGCAGCATATTTTAAATATGTGCCTAGAAAATTTCCTTTTTTCTCATTTAGAACCTTCGCAAAAGGTGTAATTTTTAATGACCACCGTACTAATTATGCGGAAAAGAAAATATGAGCAAAATCTGAAATGGCATTGGATTAAGCTTTTAATTTGAGACCATGTTCAGCTGCCTCGATTTGAAATACAGTACATTGTAATGCTGTTTGAAAATAGCAAGATCAATTTTCGTAAACCACTTCGCAGCTGGTACGGGGCTTTAAATCCAGGCCATCTTCAGAAGGTTACAAGTGTGTTGTAGGATCTGGTGCGTTTAAAAATGCCAGGGAATTTATTCGGAACCCAGGTTGGAGTCCATGTAAAGGGGCCACCTGCAGCCCCATTCCGGGCGTGCTAAATCGCGTGCACTACTGGGATGCTAATCCTCGGATAATCCGCAGGTCGAATGCGAGGAGAGCCACGATCAAGTGGCAGGATGCAGTGAACTTCGCTGTGGAAAAGCTGGACCAGTGGTTGAAATTCAGGAATCAGTGACCCCGTGAACATGTTTGGTGTACAGCAGTCGGAGAACGCCAGGGAAAAAATGCAGGAACGAGTGGTTTATTCATGCATTTTTTTTTCTGGCTGTGACGGACTTTATTTATTGATCCAAACACGTTTATCCAGGGCACTTAACTTCCGGCTTTTGCGAATAAAAATTCCGTGCTTGGGACCCGCTGTGCTTTCCGGTTGATTTCATGCATTTTGACAAACAGGAAGAAATAATTCAAAAGTTTTTGTCATATTACTGTATATTGGGCAGTGCAGAAACAAAGTCTTGTGTAGAATTTGATGGTATAAGAGGTGATTGTCAGAGTCATGTTCATGATGTATGCTACATGAAAATGACTTGGATGAGGTGAAGCCCCGAGATGCGGACATTATTGATGTTAAGACTTGCCCCTAATATGTTGGAATGTCCACATGTTGGATCAAGATTTCCCTTGGACATCAAGGAGAATACAGTACAGTATACAGTGAGACCCCCACATGCAGACACCTTGACCTGCAGACAATTTGACATAGGGACACTTATTTTATTATAAAAAATTAATAAAAATGGGCCGACATGAGGACATTGACTCAACATAGGGACCTTTTGTGATAAAATTGCAAATACATTTCAGGCCAAATTGCAAGAAACAGATATTTCCAACCCTAAAATTGATGTAAGAAAAGTTCTTGGGCATATATATATCACCAATTTACCATCTATTTAGCTGATTTACAAAAATTACCTCCAGCAGAGAGGGACGTCCTTCTCTCTTTTTCACTTGAATATTATTTCTACAGAGAATGCCAACATTTATATGTATTGTACAGAGGTATCAGTATTCAATTCCCCAAATGCCTATAATGTGTTGAAATATATTGATTGAAATCAGTTTCAATTGGGATAACATTTTTATTTTCATGGAATTATGGTGAGTATTTTGTAGATAAAACACCAATTAAAAATTATATAAGGTAATTCTAAGGAAAATGAGACTTGACTTAGGGACATTTTGACACTCTTGAATTGATGCACCAATTACGTCCGCATCTTGGGGTCTCACTGTATTTAATTGGCTCTGGTCTTCATCAACAATTAGGAATAATGTCCCAAACAATTGAATACTTTTTTTTCAACTGTGAGATACAGAAAATAACTATGCCAAAGAAACTCACGAATAATCTGATCTTCTTCCACGCAAATAAGCCCAAAAAGCAAAGAACAAGCACAAGTTTTCCTATACTGTACACTCATTATTGAAATAACTAAAAACAAAGCATAAAATTATTAGCCTGTTTTGGACTATGAATTATAATATGTGAATTTCTGACAGATACTTTTTTTAGATTTGTAAACTCAATTTCCTCAAGAGATATCCAAATTTTGAAACCTAAAAGTTTAACATTTGTCAAGAAATGTTGCTGAAACATCCATATTTTCAGATAATGTGAACTTGCCACACTTTAATGTGATGTCATACCTTAATCAACCTCAGCTTTGGGTTGCATTAGATGCAACTTGAATTTGCGGCAACTTGAGAATTTTGCAACTGTAGATGATTTGATTTTTGTTCTCCTTTTGAATGAACAAAGAACACTGGAGCCTAGCTTTGGTCTTCACTCCCATTTTTTAAGGAATTCAGTCATGCTTCAGTGAATTTAACTTGGTACAGTATTTGTATATTGAACATCTCCCAGTGATGGAAATTTAGAGATTTCGAGTGTTTGATTCTCAAATTTATATTCACAAGAAGGTTGAAAACCTCATGTGCATGATGATCTTGAATTTTTCTTTTACATTCTAAATGGGATATGGCATTGCTGTGTAATGTCAGGCTGCCCAGTTGAGCAGTGGTTGGTCCAGGAAATTTTTTGCCCACATTTTATCCTGACAACATGATCAATAATCAATTTTTTTTAAAGCAGCCTTTTCATCAATTCGGAGGCAAACCCACTCATGATACAATGAGAGACACTTTTTGAATTTTAGTTTTTCAAAAATATTTTGAAGTCGATCTTCAACATAATGGATCAATTATTACAATTCCAACAGAATGGCTTCTTCGGGAATGAATGCAGTGCATCATTGGAATTGTTCATTTGGTCAGTTGATGAAGTTTTCTTTTATCTTGAAAGCACACAAAACAAAAACCTGCTGGCATAAAGTTGGCACATCTGGCAAACAAAATGAGCTTGTTTATATCCACAAAAAAGTCAACAACACAAAAGAAATTTTCTTTCAACATTTTTTCCATGCAAGATTCCACAGTCAATTTTCCTTTTCCACAAAGCCTCCATCTTTTTCTTGAATTTGAGGGAGACTGAAACCCCCGTAAGCCTCACGGAATAGGGTTTGTGGGGTTTGACGTGCAGAAAATCCAAAATGCCCATTTCTCAAAGCAGGCAAATTCCTTTGGTTTGTGGCCTTGGGATTACTGTTTGATAGTGCAAAGGGGTCAGGTCTTTGCTCTGGGTTTTGCTGATTTTGAATGCTTTGGAAACTTCTGGTTGGTGATAAACTTTGCTGCAGTTGAAAGGAATTATCTTGGAATCCTTGCTGAGGAGTTTGTTCAAACTGTTGACTGCCCTCATCAAAGTTTGCTGAATACCCTGCTAGACATAATAAATACCTAAATTGTGTGTCTTCAGGAAAGCAGCCATTCAGTTTTAGATTTTACCTGGCAGCTGCTGAATTTGAGGGAACTGACTGAAGCCAGAATTCAGATGCTGGGCACCCAGGAAGTTTGTTGGTAATCCAAGCCCTGCAAGAAAAAGTTATCCCAAAATCCAAATTCATAGAGGAAACACATTCATGCAATTACTAGTGAAATCTGCATCTGATTCAATTCAGTAATTCAAAGGGCGATTTGAAAGATGCAAACCTCTTCAGTCAAAATTAGAGGAAAGCAACCGAAATTCCAATCTGGGAGTTTTGAATTAGAAAAAACCAGAATTTTTCTGCAGTAAAAATTATTAGGAATTACAGGAAGGTGAAATTGGTGATATTCTGGGCCTTGAACAGCTGGATGAATGAGTTGACAGGAGGCTGAGCTTGAAGGGGAGAGTTTGTAAATTTTGTGCCACATTTGCTCTCTCATTCTTCTGAAAATCATCTAATTTAATTTGTTGTACAGTACAGTATTCCTATTCTCTTTCACTGATCCCCAGAATAATAGCCAGAAGGTCCAATATGAGTTAGAAGGGTGCCCATGGAATTGTTCACAAGGAAATGAAGATGAAGACAATACAAATTTCGGCATTGGGATGATATTTTTGGCCAGGGAGGTTCCATCAGTTGGCAAGGTCCAACTGCATTACAATGTGTCCTTCTTTCTGCAAGGGCTTTTTTTTTTTTTTTTACATCTAAACCAGTGTCTCCAAACCATTTTAACCCCATGGACGGGCAAATTTCCATATTTTTTCTGCAGATGACTGGCAAATTTGAAAAACATTTTCTGCAGACTCTCAAAGATTCATAAAGGTTTGTCCACTTGGCAAGTCTTAGAAAAGTTTATGATATTTTGCACAAAAATTATCTTAAGAACCAAGGAAGCAGTAATATATATTGGAATGTCTTCAAAAAATTAGAAAGGTGGGCTTGAAGAAAGGTTTCAAAGAATGAAAACTTGAAATCATATATTTCAGCAGGAAAAAATTTGTCTTTGATGTTTTTGGGAGGGAAGTAAATTTTTAAAAGGTTTATCATATGATTTAGCTGCCACTGTCTTTCTGAAATTTCAAAGCCACCTTGCAAAATTTATTATGCTGAAGAAAATTGTATGTGGTCATGCAAAAAAATTCTGCAGGCTGGAACCAGTCTACTGGCCATGGGTTATGGGGAACACTCATCTCAACTTCTAAACCATACTAACTTTTGAGAAATGCTGTTACTAAGACAAACTTTAAATTTTGACAATAATTTTTTGAAGCTAGTGATGAACCAATTCACTTACCCAAGCCTTGATAACCCAAGTTGAGTCCTCCTAAGTATCCAAGCTGCTGCCTTCTTTGCTGCAGCAAAACATTGTTCAGAAGAGCTTGCTGATAACTGAGTTGTTGATAACTTGGCACACCAGCTAGTCCTAAAAGATTCTGATTACTGTAAGAAATGGGGTCATCAAACCCTGTTGCGCCTTGTGTCCCTATATTTCTCCTGCTTATGTCCTGGTAATTAAATTGAGTTGGGTAGCCAAAATTATGTTGCTGTTGTGTGCCGTGCAGAAGGGCAAGTTCATGCAACCCTCTGGGCAACAAACCAAATGGGTATGCATTGAATTGTGGTTGCAGGGGTTGCTGTGGGAATCGTGCAGCTGGATACTGCGGAAAGTGTCCCAGATGGTTTCCTTGCAGTTGGATTTGTGGTTGTGGTTCACTTGCTTCCTCTGTTGCTGGTTCTTGATCAGTGAAGGTTTCACAGCATAGAACAAAGTCACTGTCACAACCAACCTGGAAAAAAGATCCATTCCCAGGTCTGCTGATGATCAGGATATGATAATTTGACATTCAAATTTTACCCGATCATGGTTCTTGACGGGATTTTCACAAGCTGCATGGATAGGCTTGCAGTAGCATTGTTCCTGGTGATTCTCATTTCCAGCCACTGAAGTTTGTTCTGCCACTGCTTGCTCTGTGGTTGTTTCTTGCGGTGGCACTGCTCTCCCTCTAGCTTGATTTTCCCTTTATACCAAAATTTAAATTTATGTGTTATCAATAGCATCTAGGCCACATGAACTTTCAGCAAGGAAACTACACCATGTTAGATCCCACTTAATTTTAGATAAATTGAAATTTCAGGCTATATAGCCCTACAGAAGCAGAGCCTGGAAATACAGTTGAACCTTTCTAAGTCAAATTTCAAGGGACCTGCAAAAAAATTCAACTTATGGAGGTTTTGACTTAGGGAGGTTCAGAATTTTACAAGTTGAAAATTAGAAGAATGTAAATGGTGATATTTTGGGGCTTAAAAGGCTTCTTAAATGAGTTGAAAAGGCTGCTGAACTTGGAGGCAGGAGTTCATATGCCCAAATAAGTCTTTCACTTCCTTTAACTTCTATACATTTCTGTTTTTATTGATTTTTTCTTTCTTGGGAGAAGAAAATAATGGCAAACAGGCCACAGAAAATTTGACTTATGGAGGTTTGAAGTAAAAGTTTTTGACTTAGGGAGGTTTTCAATCTATTGTTTCTAAAGGGATTTGGGTGGGAATATGAAAAAATTCGACTTAGGGAGATTTGAGTCATTGAGGTTCACCTGTATTCACAAAATTTGTTGCCATGAAGCATTAGAAATAAATAAAAAAATTTGAAGTCAAGAGAGCCAAAGTTTGGAAAAATACCAATTTTTTCTTGCTGCAGAAAAATTTTGAACAAAATCCCTGCTGGGTGGAATTTTTAACAGCATTCCTACTATTAGCATTGCGGGGGTCCAAATAGCAATAGCTTACACTTTCCTGGATTTTCCCGACCTTGGCTATCCAGGCAAGGCTGTCTTTTAGTGACCTTCAGTCAAACCAAAATGTGCAAAAGCCTGCAAAAATATCCCAGCTCAGCCGCGCAATGGAGATCAACCCACTGCTGTCCAAGGGTTAAATTTTAGATTTATCTACTGAGCATAAGACCAGAAGCTTGGGGCTAGGAGTTGAACGTGGACGATTTGACTGATCCACAGTAACTTCAAGCTCCACAAAACCCCAAGCATCTCAAATATTTTCCAAACTCCAGACAATTTTTCAAACTTCCCATAACAATGAAAAAATTGAGTCATTTTCCGAATTTTTATATCTCTGGGACAAACTTCTCTGAAATTATGGACATGAAGTCAAAATTATTCTCATAAATTACCTTTAATTTATTGTCCTATTCGGGTTGATTATATTTTCTTGTTATTGGTATTTTAAGCAACTATGCACAAAACAGGAAAACTTGTGCTTGTGTTTTGCTGTTAAGACTCGTTTTCATTTCAGAAAGACACATCCTGTGTGGTTTCATCATTTGTGCCCAATTATTTCTGCGTCTTAAAGTTGAGAAGCATATGTTTTTATCACAGTATTTGAAGATTTTTTTCCAATTTTTGCTAGGCAACATAAGCGATGAAAAGATGTTCAGACTATAGCAATGTCTGTTGGAAAATGTGATCCAACATTTGGAAGTTTTGTCATGAGTGCACCTTCATCTCAGGGCACCACAGTAGTATGCAGATTTCTTCCTGCTCAAGGTTCCAATTTCATGATCAAAAGTTTTGCACATGTTAGATCACGCTTTTCCATAGATATCAATGGGAAAATGTTCAATTGGTTCTCCTGTTCAACAAAAATGAGGAATGAAGTCCACAAAAATTGAAAAAAATTTGTTTCTCAACTTTCAGATCCAGAAATGACAGTGCAGAAGAAAACCGCACAGAATCAGATCTTTTGACATCAGGTGGAGCTCAAGAAGCAAAAAACAGGTACAAGTTCAGCTGTACTGTACTGGGCACACATGATGGAAAAAGAGAAGAGAAAAAAACACGAAATTAGCCTGATTTTTCATGATGAATTAGAGTAATTTTAGGATTGGTTTTTTTAGAAGGAGTGAAATAGCTCCATTTTTTCCAGAGATATCACAATTTTAAAATGAATATTTTCCTGTTTTTCTGGGTATGTAGGCAAAGCACCCATATCTTGAGACATGTCCAGATATTGGGGCAGAGTTTTCATTCTTTTATTCTTTGAGCAGTGTCCCAAAGTCCAATTGATCCTATAGTTAGGGTGCCAGTACATCAGGGCCTTTTGTCAATTATTTTGGAAATTCTGACACATTCATTCAAGATCTGATGGAAAAGGGTTTTTGAAGCAGTGCTTTAGTAGAATCTCATTACAACAAATACCCTTCCAAAATTGTTTCAATATAACAAACTTTTTCAAAGTCTTGGCAGAATTCCTATAGGGCACATGTTTAAAAAATCTCATTGCAACAACTCTGCCAATTCCAGTATGACACACTTTTTTGGGGAACATGTTGTGATTTCTTAATGCAAAGTCATCAGTTAAGGCAGGCACAATCTCAAATTTCCAACTCAAAATGTGACTGTGACTGTTTTTGGAATGTAAGCTGGAATCAAGGGCAAAAATTCTTCAAAATTCACCTGACCATCCTCTCTTGAAACATGTTTTCTGAGTTGGGAAAGATGGGGGGGGGGAGATGAAAAAAATGAATTCAGCAAAACGCATGTTGAAAGGGGTTTGTATGCTTGAGAAACCCACTGATTCGTGGAAATAGCAAGCTTTTTGGAACATCGTCCCTTACAAATCTGTGCAGGAATTCCATGAAAAAACTTGAATTCAACGAAAAGTGCTAGTGTTCACCTGCAATTCAGTGTAAATGTTTGTCATTAACATTTAAATTTCTTTTTGAAGATCACAGTATTTTTAAGCAATGAAAGCATCTGAAGAGAACCAAAAAAAAGGAGTTGAACATATCCATGTTGAATTTTTTTAAATCTTCCAATCACTCAAAAATTTTGAAAATCTCATTATAATAATTTTAAATTAGTTTTTCAGAAGTTCCAACAAGTTCTCTGTAGCAGGACTTTTTCTGTATGAGAATCTCTTTCCATGTGAAGACGCACTATGCCACAAAAGGGGGGAAATGGAGAAACTAGAATCATGTTGAAGAAATGCTGGATTCCTGGAAGAAAGGAGCTGGTAATTTTGGCTGGAATGAAACCACCTTTTGTTCACCATGCTTAATTCCCAGATTAGGACTTCCTTGCCCTGTTTTGCCCTCTTCCGTTATACAGTCAACCCCTGTCTAATGGACTTGATTTGTGCAAGGGACGAGTCTGTTAGACAAAAAGTCCTTTACACGAATTCAATTACATAAAAAATTAAAAATTTCAATTTTCAACACTAATTTCAAACCAAAAGAAGTCTGTTTGGCGGATTTTGTCTGTTGGGCAGGAGGAAAAACTGCTTGCAGAGCTGGTCTGTTTCGCAAAAATCCCTTACACGGGAGGTCTGTTAGGCTGGGGGCCACTGTAATTTAATACAGAATAAGATTTGACATTTGTGTATCAAGATTTCTGTTGGGAGAAAAACAGCCTGCTCACTGCTGATGTTGATGGTGCCTCGACCCTCCTCTACCAAAGAAGGCTCTTGTCTGCCGCATCTGACTGTTTTTCAATTCAGCGTCCTTGATTCCAAGGGCAGAGACAAACAGGAAACTCAGAATGCTTATCCATAACATCTTAGACAACGGAAACATATCTGAAAACTTGAAATTTCAAATTTTCGTATATCAATTTTTTTTTGCTGCCAGTTTCGAATCTCAGAAAAATATGAATACAGGCCAGAGCCTATCACTGTTATTTCTCCTCATCAAGCACAAAAATAAACTGTCGCACCAATTGTACTGGCTGACATTCCAAGAATTTATTTCACTTCTCACACAGAATCACAGATGGAGGAGAAGTTTTCTACTCAGATGCTGATCCATAAGTGGCTTGGAGAAGCAGAAATAGCCTCAGGGTATTCTAGTCTCAAGCACTGGTTTTATTGTGTATTCTGAATCTTGTATCAAATCCAGGGATCAAGCTACAGATCATTGCTCTATTCCTCCATCCAAATGTCTGGATTTGGTAACAGGGGAATCTTTCATGTCTCTGAACAATGGATTCAGGAAACTTGCTGGTTGAGACCCCATAACTGTTGAAGTTTGATTCCTGGAACAATGCACCTTCCTTTCACTGGCTGGTTATGAGTCACTGTTTTATATCCTGCTGGTATCACAACGATACAAGGAAAAGAAAATGTATTCATGTTATCCAACTGATTCTTGCTATCTTGATGCAAGGTTCACCAAAATAATTCATAAATAACGTGATTACCAGAGGAAACATTAGGCATCAGGTAATATTTTCTGTTGATTTCCACCCAATTTTGAAAAGCAATGGCATCTTCTTTGATTAACCTCCTTGCATATGTTTTCCGGATATGATTAGTGAAGGAAGCATTCAACCCATCTGTGGACAATTTAGGATATTTTGAACCCAGGTGGACTGAAGAGAAAAAAAAACCTGATTTTTCAGCCAAGCCATAAGTTGGAGAAAAGTGGAAGGGTATTACACATTTTTCGCTTGCACCAGAAAACTTTTGCGGCAAAAAAATCCTTACTCGATGGGATTTTTTTTGCGTGCTCATTACATAGGAATAACACTGCATATTTCTGAAATCAAAAGGGTTTACTCTTGACTTATTTTTTCCCACCTTTGGCCTTTGCAACCCAGGCACATTTTTGTGACCTTTGGTTGAAGTTAAATATGCCTCTGTTCAGATAAACCCTTCCTTTGCCTCGAGATAAATGGAAAGTTGCCTATCTGCTATCCTAGAATTAAACAAAATGTATCACATGAGCTCTCTTAGTCAAATATTTTCAAAATCATATAAAGATACCACACTTCTGAACAATTTAAAAAATAAAACCAGGGAATTGGACAAAATGCTGCGACTTTGCCTATGCTCCTGGATATGTCTGGATATCAATCTTAAAATTTCCTGAAACGTCATGATGCATGATAGAATTTGAAGTTTTACCGAATAAGTGGTCAATTTTGTAATCAGACTTTTGACAAAATGATTCCCACCTTTACTAGATTTGGTTGCCGAATGCCCAGAGAAGCTTTCTCCAGTGTATAAAATCATTTTTGGGCCCTGCGAGATTTTTGGACGCGGCGAGGTTTTCGGACCTACGGCATTTTCGAGCAGCCTGATTTTCTCTTCCGTGGTTAATTATCATGGGGCCAATTATTTTAATTTTTCTCTGGGCACACTGGGGAGATGAACAGGTACCCGGTAAACGACGCAGGTTGAAAACGACGCCAGAAGGGCTGAAGCCTTTGCAATCCTCTCTGGCGCCATTCTGAGGTTGCAGTCCACCGTCAGTCTTGCCAACGATATTTCAGTAAAAATACGCACTCGAGGTGCCTCAAAAATCCCATGAATGTCCCAAGCTTAGACAGACACGCTGTTCATTATATACAGTACTCGCAATATGTTTTGATGATTATTCAAAGGAAATTGAAATACATTTTATTCAGAATGCGGCATACATCACCTCATTCAAATTACCTGAGATTTTCAGGAAGTGGAAAGTTTTCTGGAATACATGAGTAATTCTAATCCCGTTTCAAATTCCTGAAAATTATGCGGATTTTTTTTTTCTGGACATGTGGTTCATCACAAAAAATCCTGTGTATAGTTGTCTCGGTAATTGAGAAAAGGTATACCTTATTGTGTCACGTACGCCACTGATGAAAATAATGCCGCCACAGGACTGCGGCAATAAATTATGTCCACCTCCGATTAAAGTCCACAAGACCAGAGATCAATCAATCACTCGGACAATTCTCAAGCCTGGTTTTACCGAGTCCGACCTTCACTTTCCCAGTGACTCGAATGATTTAAAAAATAAGTAAAGATACAATCTTATTGGTTTGAAAAGATATTCATTGAATCAAATTCAAGTGGCAAACATTTTTTTCATGAAATTCTGAAGAATATTTCTTCCATAAAACATCAACTAAAAATTATACAATGTAAGTCTATGGAAAAACAAGATTCGACTTGGGGACAATCTGACATAGGGACACTCTTGATACACCAATTATGTCCGCATCTGGGGGTCTCACTGTATTTTCATTTTTCTCTGGACACACTGGGGAGATGAACAGGTACCCGGTAAACAAAGCAGGTTGAAAACAACACAAGAAGGGCTTAAACCTTTGCAATCCTCTCTGGCGTCGTTCTGAGGTTGCAGTCCACCGTCAGTCTTGCCAACAATATTTCAGTAAAAATACGCACTCCAGGTGCCTCAAAAATCCCATGAATTTCCCAAGCTTAGACAGACACGCTGTTCATTATATACAGTACTCGCAATATGTTTTGATGATTTTTCAAAGGAAATTGAAATACATTTTATTCAGAATGCGGCATACATCACCTCATTCAAATTACCTGAGATTTTGAGGAAGTGGAAAGTTTTCTGGAATACATGAGTAATTCTAATCCCGTTTCAAATTCCTGAAAAGTATGCGGATTTTTTTTTTCTGGACATGTGGTTCATCACAAAAAACCCTGTGTATTGTCTCGGTAATTGAGAAAAGGTATACCTTATTGTGTCACGTACGCCACTGATGAAAATAATGCCGCCACAGGACTGCGGCAATAAATTATGTCCGCCTCCGATTAAAGTCCACAAGACCAGAGATCAATCAATCACTCGGACAATTCTCAAGCCTGGTTTTACCGAGTCCGACCTTCACTTTCCCAGTGACTCGAATGATTTAAAAAATAAGTAAAGATACAACCTCCGATTAAAGTCCACAAGACCAGAGATCAATCAATCACTCGGACAATTCTCAAGCCTGGTTTTACCGAGTCCGACCTTCACTTTCCCAGTGACTCGAATGATTTAAAAAATAAGTAAAGATACAGATAAAAAGAGGGACTATGCTGAGAAATATTTCCCAGAGAAACGAGTACCAGTGAAACTATATGGGCAATCTTCGAATCCTGGAAAAAGGTTTTGTGAGATATGCCGCTTGAAAGGTTTTGAAAAATGCATGCACACCAAAATGTGCGCAGCTTTAAAGATTCGTTGTTTTCTCAAAATGTCCTCTGCTGCTGGCGAATGAAGTAAATTGAAAAATTCATNGTTTTGTGAGATATGCCGCTTGAAAGGTTTTGAAAAATGCATGCACACCAAAATGTGCGCAGCTTTAAAGATTCGTTGTTTTCTCAAAATGTCCTCTGCTGCTGGCGAATGAAGTAAATTGAAAAATCCATTTGCATCGATTTTTATGCAGTGGAAAGAATGGAATCGAATTTGTATTTTATTAAAAAAATACCGGCATGAGATTTTCATTAAATACTTTCAACAGTTCGTATTCGTCCCAAACATTTTCAGTTGATTCCTGGACTTTTTTCTAGAATTCTCTACTGTGTCTGGAAAATGTGAGACAGTCTCGTACTAAACTATGGCCAAAGTATCTATAGAAACTCAAAAAAGCTCTGCTAGTGCTGTAAGAAAGTATGACAATTTGCCACGGTTGCTGCAGCCCACAAGGGGCAATTTAAAGATGGGAATTTCTGCCTTGCCTTAGCCTGACCTCTAGGTTTTTTCATAAACACTCTCGATCTAGTTTTTTGAATGCTGGCATATAGGTGTCACTGTTCTTGCAAATTTCAATCGGAACGCACCAACGACCAAATGTTCTCTTCGGAAGGCAATACAGTACTGTACTGTATTACAGCAGGAAGATCCTATTCGTAGTGGTTTTCATTTCTTTGACAGTGGTTGTTGCTGCCATTGTGGGCAAGCCCAAAGTCAAGTCAATTCTTTTGTTCGGAAAAAACTATCAAATGCGCACATTTTGCTGCTCCATTATTTTGTTGAAACTTTATCGATTTTTTGGTATATCCCAATGTTGTTGGCCCCATTAGTTTTGTGAGATATGCCGCTTGAAAGGTTTTGAAAAATGCATGCACACCAAAATGTGCGCAGCTTTAAAGATTCGTTGTTTTCTCAAAATGTCCTCTGCTGCTGGCGAATGAAGTAAATTGAAAAATTCATTTGCATCGATTTTTATGCAGTGGGAAGAATGGAATCGAATTTGTATTTTATTAAAAAAAATACCGGCATGAGATTTTCATTAAATACTTTCAACAGTTCGTATTCGTCCCAAACATTTTCAGTTGATTCCTGGACTTTTTTCTAGAATTCTCTACTGTGTCTGGAAAATGTGAGACAGTGTCGTACTAAACTATGGCCAAAGTATCTATAGAAACTCAAAAAAGCTCTGCTAGTGCTGTAAGAAAGTATGACAATTTGCCAGGGTTGCTGCAGCCCACAAGGGGCAATTTAAAGATGGGAATTTCTGCCTTGCCTTAGCCTGACCTCTAGGTTTTTTCATAAACACTCTCAATCTAGTTTTTTGAATGCTGGCATATAGGTGTCACTGTTCTTGCAAATTTCAATCGGAACGCACCAACGACCAAATGTTCTCTTCGGAAGGCGATACAGTACTGTACTGTATTACAGGAAGATCCTATTCGTAGTGGTTTTCATTTCTTTGACAGTTGTTGTTGCTGCCATTGTAGGCAAGCCCAAAGTCAAGTCAATTCTTTTGTTCGGAAAAAACTATCAAATGCGCACATTTTGCTGCTCCATTATTTTGTTGAAACTTTATCGATTTTTTGGTATATCCCAATGTTGTTGGCCCCATTGGATTTGATCATGTGATTGTATGAGATATGTCCTGGTTGCATGCTGTTACAAATTATAATTGGAAGAGGATGAATTTACAGCAAAACATACTGGAGTACGTACAAGATTATTGGTTTTTGGGTGATCCTTCTGCGAAAAAATCAAGGTGCCATTCTTACTCCAGGGTACGTGGTAATTGACAATACACATGAAATACGCTAAATTACCATTTATCAATCTCTTGATGAACAATGCCCAGAAAAACAAGAAACCAGTCCAAATAACTTAAATGTAATCTTATTAATTTCCAAATTGCTTCCCCGGTACACGAAGGACAAAACACCTTTATGTCATCTTCATGAAAATAAATGTACATGACATAAAATGAAGTCAGTCCGGTAGAACTATAAAAAAAGTGAAAGGTCTTAGAGGGTCTTATAAGTACAAAGGTCCAGAAAATGTCAGTACATTGGACCTGTGTGGATTTATCAAGGATAACCTGAATTTTTAAAAGTCAAATTTGCATTAGCATGGAAGCTCTTTTTAAATTTGGACTAGTTTTGGGGGAAACACAGAACTTCTTGCTCAGTGGGATCCAAAGTATTTTGTATGATAATGGCAATTGAGCCTGTTTGACAATCAGCCTAGGTTTGATCAGTCTTACATACTTAGAATCCTGTATATTGCTCTTCTCAAGAATGTCAATGTCACACAATCAATAAGTGTGATTACTTATCTTGCTTAAAAACGTTTCTAGTGTGAAAGGGCTGAATACATATGAATAACACTGCTGAAACCAGAAGATGAACTTGAGGAACACTCACAATGATACAAGAAATGACGTTAGGCCTTAAAACCTTCTGGAATATACATATAAAGTTCGTGAGTTACGTTTTTAGAGTTGTGAGACTAACGTTTTTTACGATTTGAGTCATGGGTCTACGTGTCTTTTTGTTCCTCCATACTTGGTGCACCAGGTTATAGTGAGCTCCTCACAAACAACAATACAGTATTTCAAGAAGACTGTGCTTCCCTCTGGCGGCCAATGCCCTCGTTCCAGCTCTTTGTTTTCTCCCAGGTGGCGCTGCACGAGGCATCCTGTACAAATGTATCATTCACATCAAGACCCGATCGCATTTCCCCCGCTTTCATCATGGCTGATTTCCTGACAACAACAAATCTTGTCCTTTCGTATTACACACTGGCTCTGTTTGCTTCGTCCTAGAATATAGTTGAGGTCGATCTGGCCTGAAATATTGACTGGAATCTGGTTTCGAGCTCCGCTCAGGAACCCTCGAAATCCGGGGAAGAAAAAAAAAAAGTCTCGGTCTGGCACCGCGCAGTTGAACTTGAATGCACCCATTGCAGCACAGGTCAGCAGAGTTTGGCACGCACACCCGACCCCCAGCCATCACCAAGACTCCAAGCAGACAGTTAACAGCAGTGAGAGTTGACCTAGGATTCCATTCAGACACTCTGAAGCACAGGGTGGGGACTCATAAGCGTTGGTGGGGACTGGAGGGGGGTTTGGTGGGGTCGAACTTGTCCAGAGGGTCGTGGGGGGTCTTATGCATGCTCCATGTCGGTGAGCGGGATCATTGTTGGGTCGTGGCCATTGTTGGCATTCCGGAACCCCTCTGACTTGGCTTCGATTCCATGCCGGAGGGATTCCAAGCTGCTCAGGACCTGCGGGAAGAGGAAAAAAAACATAGACTTGAGTTATTGCAGTACTGTATTATACTGCACTGTGTACTACAGTATCTGTGGGTCCCACTTGGGCACTACATTGCCCAAGTGGGGAGCTATTTTTGCTGTGACCCCACTGCAGGTGCACACCAGGGTCACACCTGGTGCATATGGGATATTCTGGGGTTACAAGCATGCACTCCTGTAGAGGAAATTTTGCTACCATTCCAGAGCTACACTTGGTGCACAAATGTGAAATAACAGGAGCATCACACAAATGCACCAACTGTAACCTTGGTGTAACTTATTTGTTCACAAATGTGACCCTGAGTAATCCTGGCGTCTTGTGTGTTAACCACGTGTAGTCCCTATACGTACACGTTGTCTTCTTGAAACCATGTGAAGTCCACGTGTCGTCCCAGTGACCCACTTTAATGTTTCTATAGGGGTCACACGTGGTTAAAGGGGTGACTGGGATGGTTATTTCCAGAATACTGTAAAGCTACACGCGGTACCTCACAATTTGACCCTAATCCTTTGCCAAACTATGAGGGTTGATTTGTAAAGCAGTCAAATTGCAAGGCACTTCATTAAAGTTGAAAAATATCAGTAAAAAAACACAAAAAATTGGCCAAAGCAGGTCAAATTGAGGGGCAAGGGTTGAATTGCAAGTCAACCTCCCTGAAAAATCAACTGTCAAATTTCAGGACATTCAAATTGCAAGAGGTTGAATTGCAAGGTACCACATGTATGACTGAAAAGGAAAAATTATTACATAGCCCATTATGTTATGTGGTTCTTGGATATTTTCTCCAGATTTTTAAAAATTGAAATGTTAAAGGACATTTTACTATTCACTTTGTAAAAGTCAATGTAAGTCTCAAGAGACGGGGACAGCGTCCCACGATTTTTAACCAGTCCGGTCGTTTGTTAACTTTACAACGACAACAGTCTTAAATCAAAATTGTGGAAAAGATCATAATTGAAACAGCACAAGATTTGCATTTTTAGTTGGCCTGTAGATGTTCCGACGCTTGTATAACGGCTGAGAAGTAATTAAATCCAATTCTTGGGATCCCACTGCAAGTTATACAATTTAATGCCATTTTCTGAGGTTTCTCTCAGCGAAGATGACGGGGTTCTCTTCAGGACATCCGGGATTGTCTCACCTGGTAGTGCGACAAAGGCGTCAGGAACATGAAGGTTCCCACGACCACCACCATGCTCATGATGATTCCAACAACCAGGATGAACAAAGGACCGAATCCATCTGAAAAAATACAAGGATTTCCACTTATTTAAGAAATTACAACTCTTCCGTTCCGAAAGCTGAGATAAAGTCCAGGAAGCTCGGGAAATGGTGATTATATTCCACCAGGAAACTGCCCCACGTTCAACAAAAACCAACAACAAAAGACCCACGAGTTTCTTTCTCTAGGAAAAAAAAAATCTAATTTGGATGAACGGTACATGTTCATGGATGAACAGCCATCGTCATTATTTATACGATTTTTTTTAACAAGCTACGAGTGAATGATGTCAGATTTTCGTGGCCCAATTGAAAGCATTTTTTTTCTCGTGGGAAATTCTGCCGAATGATGCTCTCAACCATTATCGCAATTACAACAACAAAAGAGGCTTGAGCAGTTGGGAAACTGTTTTCGTCATCCAACGATGTCAGGTTTCTGTTCTCAGTCAAGATTTGTCCTTAACCCTGCTCGAGTTTTTATGAATATAGCTCAAAAATCAAACAGCGATTCCATTTCGACGGACTTATCAAATTTCTACAAATCACACTTGAAGCTTAGCTGAACCTTGAATAAATAACAACGTGTGTATATCACATACACTACGAGCCAAATAAAAAAGAGGGGGAAATGAATTATGATTTTCCCATCAGGCAAGTTTTATTTTGAATTCAGGTATTCGAAAACAAAAATTTTAACTTGGCACACGAGAGGCTTATGCCATTATTGCGCAAGAATTAAAAATATGAAAACCTGAATGTTGTAAAGTGAACAGTTGTTGACCTTTTTTGGACAATTTAAATTTGAAAATTCCTCCAAAATAGTCCAGTCCATCCTGCAGAAGTTAATATTCTCAATTAATTCCATGAAACCTGAAAAAATTTGTCAGATCGATCGAAATTACTTCTATAAATGAGCAAATGTATTCAGTTTTTTTTTTTTGCGGAAGAGTATGATTTCTCAATAAGTCACAAACTATAGGCAGGACGTTTGATATTATTTTTTTAAGTTTATTTATTTTTCTTTTTTTTTCCTAAATCTTTCTTTCCAGGTGTCATCTTTGGCACAGTCAAACCCAATCAAGATGCCCCAAATAAGCCGCCACACTCGGCAACTGACAATTTATTTTGAAAAATAAATGATCACTCATGATATTAGCATTCAAAACCCCGTCAAAAGGCCATCCGCAAAAATGATTGACGATTCAAATCTGCTCCTTCTAGTTAATTTTTTGTTGATATTCCGCCAACAAAATACAAATTTCTGTGAGAGGTTTCCAATTAAAAACAAAAACAAATATGACATGATTTACATCTTTGGGAACATAGGCACGATATAATTTTCGCATCCCAGGGTTATTTTGAATGTTTTCTAAGATAATACGATTTTTTTCCATTACGCTGGATTTTCGTATTATTTTAGCTTTTTGAAAAACCACGACGGACCTCATTAAACCGCCAAAAAATAAAAAAAAAACTCACGAACAAATGGTGGCGGCTTATCGAGGTTTGACTTTTGAAAAGCAGGGCCGAATATTTCCGGCTGAATCATATCAGTAGCGTGAGAAAGCGTGCAAATCATCTATGTGCAATTTTTTTTTTTTAGAAAATTTTAAAAATTGCAGCTTTGTTACTCGGAAAGAATCGAGGCAACCTTCGTCCTCATTTCTCTGCTGCATGCTGCACGCATCTCATTACCGCGTGAATATTGTCATTCGACTGCAAGAGGCAACGTAACTTTGTCCTTACTCAGCAGTTTGCCATCACATTCAATGCCTTCTTCGAGAACTGAATGAATAATTATGACGTTAAGACGCCCCCCGATAAAGCGCCACCCTCGGCAACCGCCAACATTTTGAATGTAAAAAATCTCCTCAATACTAAATGCCATAGAAAACCTCGATAAGACGCCAACCGCCAGCATTAGTGATGAAATAAAAGTGCTGTTTTGTATTAGTTTTGCCTTGGTTACAACGCCAACATTGGGGTAAAATTATATTTTCTGTCCAGGACCTTGTATTGGTAAGAAGAAAACTAAATGACAATCTTCATTTTTCAAAAACTTTGAACAATATATAGACCTAATTTTAAAATTTGAATAAATTGATACAGAAAAATAAATTTTCTGAAGGAATAATGCATAAATCACAGCAATACTCTTTGGAAAATTACTGAAGTTTCTGGAAAACTTGTATTTCCATTAATTTTGAAGGAAAATCAAGTATTTTTGATCAAATGCTTTAGAATGCTATATTCGATAAACCGCCAACCCCTTCAAACCGTCCGAATTGCTCTGGACAAATGTTGGCATCTTATCAGGGTTTGACTGTATTATCCTTAAGGGTATTGGAAAATTGAACACATCATCAACAATTATTTTATATACAGTAATTACCAATTCTGTTTCATTTACTGTATTACTAGATGTACTTGCAGACCCTTCCAGACAGACCTGAAAAACGCACAAAAATGCAAATCAATGACGCATCCTTTTTGGATGCGTCATCTGACATATCTTTTTCATGGCCAAAAATGAAATGATTTTTTTGCATAAACTTCACTTTCTCTACAATATGTCCCAGTCTGCGTCTTTCTACTGGTGGACTGAACATGACATTTCACACATCAATTTACACCTCACAAGCACATGTGATTGACGCGTTTGGTGATGCAAATTGGTTTTCCTGGGCTGTGCTATATTAAACTGTGACTAAATTTGAGAACCACTGATCCCGAACAAAATTGAATTTTTATTTTGGATTTGGCAACTTCTTGCGGGTAGGGCATCCAAGAAAGAATTTCCATTTGAGGATTATTTAAATTGATTAACCAACAAAAATGCTGCCATCTTCCCTAACTCAGAAACTCTCATCACATTTTTCAAGTCTAACCCAATTAAGCTTGAAGAGGTTCAACTGCCCCATATTCACTCAGTTATAACAAGCTTTCATTAAAAATGCACACCCAGGTTTTAGGATAAAATTTAAACAAAAATACAGATCCCCCTAAGATGCACAGCCCAAATTTTCCTTCAATAAAATTTTCCAGTGAGCTCAGGCAAATGAAGAATTTGCTTAAGATTATTCAATTTCATATGTTTTTATGTAACTTATAGATAAAAAAAAATCTTATTGCTTTCTTCAGGTTAAAATTTGATGTGCTTATTTCTAGATTCCTTTCCTAAAGAAAATACTGTATAAGCTTAACTAATACTTTATTTGATTGAGTCATTCACAATTGAAGAATCCTCCCTCTGTAGGATTTTTTTCCTAGATCCGTTTTTGACTAAAGTCTGACATGCACCAAAATCTACTGGCATAAGATACACACCAAGCTTTTTCTTGTGAATTTTGTAAAAAAAATAAAAATAGTGGGCATGGTACTTGCATAAATACAGCACTCTGAAATCCTGTGCCTTGAAAATATGCTAAGACAAAGCCAAGGTTCGAGTTTGAAAAGTACTGTGTCTGAACATACTAAATTTAAAGGGAATGGTACTTTATCTAGCAAAGGCTAAAGCCTGTCAATAGCTTAGCAAAGTCCAACAAGGCAAATTGTGACTCCATAAGACAGCTGTTTGAATATGCGGGAAGCTTTTCGTTCCTTTTCAATCCTGTTTTCTTTCCACCCGTGAAACAAACTTTTTTTTTAAATTCCGAGACATGTTTTTAAGCTGTTTTTATCTGGAAAACGAACGGATGGCAAAATTTTACGGCAGTGCCGAAAGAGTTTTGAATCGTATTGAAAGAAATAATTTTATTTGTTTCCTGAGTGAGAGAAATGAAATTATTGCCCACAATAATAAGAAGCGTTCCGCTGATTCAAGTGACGAATTAATCTGCTGATGCATTACATTTTCTCCAATGATTGTGGAGATGACAAACAAAATACGAGTTTACAAAATACTGTACGAAGGTTGTCGCAGTTGGATGCGACCTCTGATATTTTTAGAGGATTTTTCATTGTGAAACATTTTTATGACGGAGCCCATGATGTCCCAAGGAAACTTTTTTCGGATTCGAATTTTTTTCCTTTCAATTCACTGCCCGATGATGAATGAAAACTTTCCAGTTGAAGCCAGAGTTCTTCACCCATGCACAGGGAGCTGAAAATTCGACAAGCTAGCTAAAATAAATTGAATTTTGCCGTTTAAACCGTAATTCAACAAATATGAAAAATGGGTGAAAAACAATAATTCAATTTTTTTTCTCAGCTAAACTGAGAAATTTTTAGCATCCTGCGACACGGGTTGAGAACTCTGGCAGTCACTGGAAATTTTTCACGTATCATCGTGCAGTAAATTGGAAAATTTTTTTTAAGCGATAAAATTCCCAGAATCTTAGAACATTATGGGCTATGTCATGATTCGTTTTATTTCTTTTTATTTTTTCTTGCTATCACGCCTACTCTGGCAATAGCGAAGGTCGCGTCCAAGTCGGACAACTTTCGTACACATTGAAGAAGAACTTTTGCTTTGTGATTCTCAATAGGATAACTCGACTCCTCGGCATTTCATATTCTTTGTCTCGCGACGAATGTGTCGATTGTTTCCGTTCTCAGCAGGGGAAAAAGGTAATTCATTCATCCTCTTGAATTCCTTGCTCATTCAACTCGATTCGAAAAGAAAATCAACCCAGAATATAAGAGCCCCCCGCTTTGAAACTTGAATCGAGGGCTGGAAACTCCTCGACACCGCTTCCGAGCACCAGGAAAAATTGCATTACCGACATTTTTTTCATTTTTCAATAAGTCAAGAGGGAAAAAAAGTACCTCCTTCTCCCTGGGAAGCCGAGTCCATGGAGGCCAGGCCGAGTGGCAGAACAATGGCCGACACTGTCCAGCCACCGATGGACACTGCACTCACGAGCAGCCATGGCAACATCAACAGCCTCCTCTCCTGTTGAAACGAAGTAAAACAGAAACAGTACAGTAATGAAAAGAAAGACTGTCGAGTATTGCCAAGGCCAAGGAAGTACTGCGGTACCTTGAGGACGCCGATGATGAGGATCAAGGACGCGACCAACGTCAGCACCGACCTCACCACCATCCAGATCAACACGCTCCAAAGGGCTGCAAAAAAAAAAGAAAGGACAGGAAGAAATGAATTTCGGGTATTGCATCACAGCCTGACTCAGCAGAGAAATGAAATCCAGCTGGGGATTCCTGAGCATCGATCAGCAAATTTTTTTTATGTGAAAAGCTTTTGAACTTTTTGAGGACGTGGGTCTCTTTCGAACGAAGGTTTTTGAGGATTTTCCGACTCTACCGATTGATGGATGAATATTTGTTCAAACCCTCTTTAATTGTTTTTCATTGGAATACAATATTGGGAAATGAACTGGGTAATCAAAATTACTGGGACCCCGAAGTACAAACATCCCGACATACAGAAGATTCGACTTAATGGCACTTGAACATGAAGAATATATAACCCAAAATCCAAACAACGTCAAGAGATATCGACACTTTTCCAACATTTCCATATAAACTGAAAAAAAATTGTATAAAAAAATTAAATTTGACATCTCTTCAAAAATTTCGGCTATGTATATTCAAAAAAGTAAAAATAAATTTCATTATAAAATTAAATCTAACCCATGATGAAGAAAAAAAAATCAATTTTCTGCTTCTTTTTTAGAGTTTTTTTCCCAGCAGATGTGCACATTTTAGCAAAACCTGTTCTTGCTTTTTCCTTCATGCGCTCCTTCTGATGATCAGATTCTGAGGGATTTATTTCTGCACAGTTATGTTCTTCATCTTGAAGTTTATAAAAACGTTTTCATTTTTAGGGAATTTCTCCTTAATTTTTGATGAACAGGAGAACTTGTGAAATATGTTCAGGTTGGAACCTATGAAAAAAGGTGATCCTACATACGGACTCTCCAGAATATGGACAATGTCCAAACACTAATTACGTCCGCATCTCGGGGCCACATTGATTGCTTTTCAGAAATTTTTAGGGAAAAGCGACGACATCTTTTAATCTTATCACCTCTTCCTGCAATTCTTGAGTATTCAAGAGCGCCGGTATGTCTGAGATGTACTGTACTTTTCATCAGCTAATCAGCGATTATTAAATTCGAACGATTTAATTACAGAATAATCCTCAGCAGTGACAAAATATATAGAAACTGAAATCAGTGAGAGCCTGTGCGCGATTTTTGGAATGTGACTTTATGAGAAAACTGCTGCGTTGTTGAGACTTGATAAAAAAAATTGTAATTTACAGATTTATCCTTAAGAAATCTCCAGATGTCACAGGCTGATTGCTTTGTTTTATATTTGATCAATCTATAAAAAAGTCTAGGGTTGCTATAACTTTAGTGGCTCAGGGGAAATCAGGGTGCAAAGGGTTTCAGGTTGCCGACAAAAATTTCTGACAAAATAGTTTTTCCAGTATATACTGCATTTAGATTAACATGGAAAATTGCGGAATTTTTAAAAATAAGATTATTATAAAAGCAGAGGATGTTGATTTGACCAGAATGCTGCACAGTAAGCAATAACATTTATTGGAAACATTTCGTGTTGAAATCAAAAACTTTCTGCAAGTTCAATGAATGCAGATTTTCTGAGCACGGATAGTGGTTCTACCAGTAGCATGATATAGCATCATAAAATCTGTAGTCCTTTTTTCCAACCTGATTTTTTCATTGAAAACTGCAGGAAATAAATCTCTATACAGGTACCTCATTCAGATCACTTATTTTTTCAAGAAATAAAACCCTGGTTCGCAAGGGATTCTTCTTTCCAGCAGAAAAAAAAATCGGCTTGATGGATGACCTTTCAATATCAAAGTCAGCAAGTATGAAGCCAAACAACGCAACAGGAATTCAAATAGGTAGTAAAATTCATGATTATCCAAAAAGGTACAGTATAATGTATTACAGTGAACCTCAATAAGCCGAACCTCTGTAACTCAAATTCCTCCCTAAGTCAAATTTTTTTCAAATCCCTGTCCAAATTCCCTTGAAATCAATACATTAACAACCTCCCTAACTCGAATTCTTTTTTTCTAAAACCTCTGTAAGTCAAATTTTCTGAGGCCTTCTGGCTATTATTTCTGTGAAATATGAGAGAGAAAATGATAAAAAATAATAATAATTTGATGCATCTTGGAAGGAATTGAAAGACAAATATAGCAAATGAACCCCTGCCTCCAAGTTCAGCACAGTAAAAACTCATCAAGAGACAAGTTTAGGAACAGAATCTCTTCATTTAAAATTTCCTTCAATTGTTTTACTAATCCTCACAGCAAGAATTATTTTTTACTTAATTCAAAACCTGCAAAAATCAAAACCTCCCTAAGTCGAATTTTTTTCCTGGTCCCAAGAAATTCCACTTACAGAGGTTCAACTTGTATATAAAAACGTTTCGAAATATTTGGTTTACTGGATCATTAAATTTCGAAAAGAAAAAAGATTGCTCAGCTTTTTTTGTCTACGGAGCTTCCGCTGGGACATTTGAAAAATGGTATTGCAATGAAAAATTGAAGAGTACAAGGTTAGATTCGGCACGGGGATAACCTGGTTTTTCTTCCAATCCAGCCTTGACAGAATTTCAAGTTCAGTACAACACTGAACAGTATGTGAACTAAAATATGCTGTGCTGATTTCCATGGTCCGCGAACGAAGTGATTTTGCTCGAGTAGATGTCGCTCATAGTTGTTCGCGTGTCCCAAGTTCATTACAGTATCCTAGTCTCTGTTGTGTTATACAGTACTGTTCAGCGAAATAAAACAGGCCACTTTGATCCCTAACCAGGTCGTTTATTCGAGTCTGTGTTCTTTGATCTTTTTTTTTCTCCCAATGTATAGCAACTGTGAAGACTCGACGATTTTTCAAGTACAGTGCAGTAATTGATTTTGGGCTTCTCAGTCTAGTTTTCTATAGTTCCCAGGAATTCAGTTTCCAGATTTGTGCCTGTGTATCTTATGCATCAATGCCGTCCTTCAGTTTTTACGTGTCATTGTTCGATCTGCAAACTCATTCCAGTACAACATTGAAATATTTTTGT
>CAJPEX010000832.1:0-33085 GCA_905338405.1 Notodromas monacha
GCTTCCTTGAAGTAAGGTGCAATTTAAAAAGAGGTCTTGGAAACAAACCCGAGTATTTCCTGGATAACAAAATTTAAAATTTTAAAATTTTATAACGCTTTGAAGAATATTTTCCGTTAAAACGTTTCATCTTTAGGTTTGGTTTTCACCGAAGTGGATTTCCTCGTCCTCCAGGCATATAATTCTATTGGGCTTCCGAGAAAGAGTAGGTGTAGTGAATTATTCAACATTTCGAGCGTTTTGAAAGGTTTTAAATTCATGTCAAGTAACTGCAACGATACTGAAGGAATCCAACATGTGTAAAAAAAATAAAAAGGTGTCAACGTTTTCACGAAGAATGTGGATGCAATTTTGCAGGCATTCTGCTTCATCGCAGTGAGCCTTCTGCCATGATATTGTCCACAGCAGTAAAATGTCCCACGTAAAAACAGAATTCTGTTTTTTTCTCTTTCAACTTTTATTGACGTAAAAGCAGCTCATCTAACGAACGACAATCTCGTTTGTCTAGAATTTTTGGGTTCATTGAGTATCCTTGCAGGGACTTGACCTGAATTTAAACCTTTCAAAACGCTCGAAATATGTAGAATAATTCACCACGCTTACTCTACTCCGACACCCAATAGAATTCTATATATGCCCGAATATAAGAAGGAGGAATGCCACTTCTACGAAAACCCAGAAGCCGCGTGTTTCCAGAATTTGCATGTAAAATCCAGGCTCGTGTCACAACAAACTGCGTTGCATGTCGCGTTAAAAGCGGGACGAGCAACAGACAAGTATGCAGTATAATATATGTGGAGCACGGATGATGTATACCTGTTGGATCTTTTTGAAGGAGGTGAGTCATGCTCCCAACATGACCGGTTGTAAGCAGTGAACAACCCCATCTTCCTCATTCTCGGTCCCACGATCCATATCCATATGATATAACATGTTTCATGCCCGCATCAGCTCATTAAAAACCTGAGCTCGGGTCGCGCCACGCGACCGTCCGGTGCATGGCAGCATGCAGCGGAGTCGCGTGTCGTACGCGCTATACATATACACGGCTTCGCATGATCTTCCGGATGCAGGAAAAAAGAATTGCCGAGGAAAAACGTATATCTCGCACCACTTGCTCTCTTCGCAGTACAGTAGATTCCATCATAAACTCATTTTTAAATTCTTCATTATTTATACTGCAGGTGTGTGTTTTTTTGTGGGGTTGCTGGCTGTAATTTCTTCTAAACTATACCGGACACTGCAAGGGACACATTTGATAGCGAAAGAACAACAGCGGAGTTGGGGTGACAAGCTTGAAAGGCGGGGAATTTGAAGGAGTATATCTGCACTTGGCACGCAATGTTAGGGTTATTCATTTATTTTTTTATTGTTTATGTTGCAGGGAAAACAACGAATTGAACCGCTTTGATGTTGGTGAAAATAAAGGATCACTGCCTTCGTGATATAATCTGGAAACGCTGTGACCTGCAGCAGATAAAACCTCCAGTTTTTGAATTATATAATGGAGTCTGAAATTAGATCTAGTTTACTCCTCACTTTGATAAAATATGCCAATATACTTTTAAAATAATTGATCGCGCCAGAAGTAATTTCAAAACCTTTAGATTAGATGAATAAGTTGCAAATTATTCTTGGAAGAGCAATACAATAAATACAAGCGTCCCACGCAATACAGCAGCAGGAAGAAGATTGATCGACATTTTTTGAGCTGACTCGTCTGTTCACAAATCATGTGAAGAAATTCTTTGGATCTAATTAATCTCTCATCCAGAAGAAAACTAAATGGACTCTCTATGCAACTAAATTTAAGGGACTAGAAAAAATTCGTTGCAGAGAAGCCCTAAAAGATGGGTGGACAATCTTACGGTAGGAAGGAAATTCGTTTAACGAAAAAAAATCGTTGTAGGAGACTCCACGTGTAGTAGAGCCGAAGATGGTACGATTTTTCCTTGAAAGTTTTTTTAATCAAGTAAATTAAAAATTAGGCTTGATTTAGTATTTGTTGGAATAGATGTGCCAATCATTGTTCTGTTCTTCTGTAGTAGGGCTCGGCCAATTAGTTTAGGATAATTTTGGAGAAGTTCGTGGAATATTCCTGAATTTAACCGCAGAAAAAAATATTTCGTTAGTGAAAAAATGTTTTTTTTTTAGTCTAAATAAGTTACTCCAAACAATGCCCCAATCTAAAAGCTTTTTCAATGCAACGAAATGACCTTCGCGTTGGATTAATTGATCCGATGGCCGAAATACATACAGTATCACGCATTTGAAAGGATCACAAGACTATCAAAAAAATCAATTTTACAAAAGATCAAGAAGGAAGTAAACTCAGAGGATTTTGATGAAATAAATAACACGATTCTTCGGACTGCAGAGAACTTTCTTCCTTCGAGTTAACTGAGTTTACAATATGCCAAAGAATCTAAAAAGAAGTCTGAGAATATGATTCGATAAAATTTCACACGTTTCCCAAGTGCCGGGTTTTACAAAGGTGTGATTTTCTAAACTGTACAAACACGCGACGTCAACTGAAATTATGCAAATAATAGTCTTCACGTGACACATCATGGTTTACATTACCTGTTGTAGCACAATATTATAGAGATATTTGAATCAAGGTTCCGGTGATTGACGAAAAGTTTATATAAAATTTAAAACAGAATACATTATGAATGAAAATTGTTGGCTTTGAGGTCCACAAGCAATTGGAAAGAATCAACACGAACGTGCAAGGATCCACCAACCATCCCTTATACATGTGCGACGATTTGATGTTCATCTCAGCAATATTTTATCAATGCACTCAAATGAAATGAGGGTCGAGGATAACTCGATAGACATCTTCGGCGTTATCTTCCTGATAAATAGAAAATTCGTTCCGACCCAGAAAGCACGCTTACAACGCTCTTATTCCTCGCTGAATTTACCGGAAGCAGCACAAGCATTTTTGATCGAAAGATTTGACAATCTTGTATAGCTGAGAAATGAATCGATGTCATTCACTTATCATGAGGAGTTTTAGCTGGAAATCGAGCGAATTGAATCGGATTTCCGGTGAAAGCACCTGGTGGGGCTCAAAGCACGTGCCACGTGCATCACTGCGCGCAGCGGATAATAATCTGCATGCATCGATAGGAAAGCGATGGACGAAGGGAGAGAATAAACACAAAAGAGTTTCTCCCCGGTGTGTGTCTGACAGTGTACACGGGGTGTTCCTCAAGTTCAGTGAATTTGAAATCACATGATATCATTGGACTTTTTATAATCATCATTGATAATTTCTTCTATTCAGGTAAAAATATTCACTGGTGTCGCCGAACCAGCTTGAAAAAGCGGAAGAAATTTTTGTATCTGCCACCCCATATCCAAATAAAAGGCATAAGGTATTCGTGTATAAAAGCAGCGGTTCGCAAATGACTCGGGTCTGTTGCACTGTTCTATAGGGGATGGTCGTATTTTTCAATAACCATTCAGAAATCCTTCATTTAACAGAAACAAAATAAAATGAAAACTTTAAAAAAGAGGTGGAAAATAAATCTTTTCGTGTGTTTTCCCTTTCCCAAAACTACCAGAAAAAGGTGCGAAACTGCCTTGGATCTGCCCGATCACACGAGATCTTACTTTTCAAATGTCCTGTACGGCAGTACCAATACTTTTTCAAATAAAATATATACATCTCCCATCCATCTTCGAAAAGAGATTAAAATTGAAGCTGTACCAGGTCTGCCCTATGTCCATACTCTATATTCAACGCTTGATGCTGCTATAAAAGAAAAATAGTGCAAGATCAGTGAAAAAAAATATGTTAATCAAGATTCACAATGCAGTTTTTTTTGCTCGCAGATAAATTCACACACAGACTGATTGACTGAGACCTTCTCTTCTTTTGTATTTTGAATAATTTTTAACGCGTGGGCCTTTTGTAAATCCATGTGGTGCTATTCTATTGATTTCCGCTATATTTTTCGATTTATGTAAGGAAAATTGAAGGGGGTGGTGTCTAATAGAACTTCATATTCTGTAAAAGGTAACAAGCTCTTAAATTTTTCATTGACTTCCCCCAGCTATTCCCTCATGATAATTCATGGGATCTCATTTTACAAGATCACAGTGTACTTCCCCGACAGTACCGATCGATGAACAAAAGGTGACATTGGATTTTAAATGAAAGTGCAATTATAATATTGAACTTAGATCAATGAATTTTCCTCTGAATGAGGATGGAGATCTGCAATAACCGAAAAGTGTTTCTTTGTGCATGAAAAAGAAAGGCATAACTGTACTGTGCAGATTTTCAAGACTTTTGGGCCACCCCTTGCGTATATGCTCGCCATACATTCAGCTCCAGGAAGCATTATGCAGAGGCGTGAGGGGGTGAGAGAGAGAGAGAGAACCCGAGTAATTCCATTTCTGCGGCAATCAATGACCCCCACGTGGACTACCGGATGCACTCAATCTGCCGCCTTGTCACCAGCAGCAGACGCCCCCTGATGTCGAAGTTTCGCATGCATATTTGCTGATGGGGCGCCTGAGAGCGACGACGCAGAGACCGGCACAAAAGGACGCTCTCGGCGTCACGGGGGGTCGACACACATCAGGGGAAAAATTTTGCACGACGCGACACGACACGACGCGGATGTGAGACGCAACGTCTTTTTTTTTTTAGTTAGAGAACTCTTATAGGAACTGCGTAGAAGGTCTTCTATGAATCAGGGATTGCATTTCTTCGGTATACAGTATAGGATAGTCTGAGAGGATTATTGCCCAAGTGTGCGCCAAAATACTGAGCGCTGGGACAGCTGAGCGCCACACGAACGAGCACCAGGAAAAACTGAGCGTTCTGACCCATGCCATTGATTGAAACAGCAGCAGAAGGCAATGAAATGCATGCAATTAATTTCCTCAGGCGCATCAATAGTTGGAATTGTCCCCATTACGATGCAGTTTTCGAATCGAAACTCTTGCATCTGCGAAGAGAAAATAATTCAGCGCTATTTCTAGATTATCTTAGTTCAGCAATCTCAGATCTGATCCATTGATGAAATAATACTGTAGAAGTAGATTGTGAAATGTCATGCATGGGCAAATAAATTCTGCTCTTTGAAATAACAGGAAAAGTGGACAACGCATGCCTATTTTACGAAACGTGCTAAAAAAACAATACTTTCGTTGATGACGAGACCAATGAGTGAGAAAAGCCAAAAAATTGAGCAACGAAGGATTTTTGTACTATGAACCTGTGAGGTGATTATCGTGACTAACGCTGAATTCGCATAATTTTGACAAAAGGTTGCAAAAACTAGTTTTGTCCGTAATTTAATCATTCTAAGAATTGAGGGAACGTTTCAGCGCACAACTCATTTTGAGGCTCTTAAAAATATAACCTTGAAGCTTTTTTACGCTCAAAAGCGATACAATAATCATTACCAGATTAGGCATGCTTATCATGCATAAATCATGGCTTTCTTCCCAGCAGAGCTGATATCCCAGTCTAAACTTGTCTGAGCCAGGAAATCAGCCGAATTGCTAAAAAGTTCTGCTCAAGTATTATGCAATTGCTTCCCGCGCATCCCCGCCTCCTATATTCATGCTCAATTCTGTACACGACCAGGGTTATTCCTTCTTTTCGTCCCCCCTGCTAAGGAATTATTGCATATTTTAATAGGTTGGCACAAAATATATCTTTGACCAATGTTTTCGGAAATTCAGAATTTCTCCTCTGCTCGGCGCTGTCCGGAGAAACCCTTTTAAAATAAAATTATCATAAAGGTGTCTGATGGTTGTCTACTGAAGCCATCACTGACGTTTTAAATTGTATTTATTTTTATTTAATAAATTAAGCCCAAAATTAATGTTTGAATTTCATCCTCCTTCGTTTGATGCAGTTTTAGTCTATAACTATTTTTACATGCATGAACGATGAATGAACACCGCTGAAAATGTATTATAAAAGCATGGTATGCGGTATTTGTTAAGCTACATTTAGGGTTTTTTTCCCTCCGTGAGTTACTGTTCCTGCTTTCTTTATATTATTTTCGACAGTGATTATGGGAACCGATACATAATGACATCGAATGCCTCTCATTCTGGTGAAGCCCAAACTTCAAGTCCTTTTTTTTTTTTTTTTGTCAACAGGTTACATTTGTTCTGCTCCTCAGTTGCATGCATATGGCAAGCATGGTGGAGGACGAAACCTCCGTCGACAGGAATATTTATTCAGGGATTAAGACGAGAAATATGGGGAGTGGTGATGGCAGTAAGTCTAATCTCGGTGACTGACGGAAGAAGAATTCCCCTGTGGTGCGAAAATCGTCATATTCTTCACAGGACTCATGATGTCGACAACGAGCATTGCACCAGAAATAATTGGGAACCAGGGGGACTATACAGACCGATTTTCTACCGAAATGAGGGGATTACCTCTTCAGAGCATGATTATCCGGTTTTGCTTCTCATCCTTGGAATATAGATTCACTTCTAAAATGTATAATATTTTGTCACATTCACAAAGGTTGAACCAGCCATGATGAAGACCTTGAGCTCTATTTCTACTGCCTTCTGGTTGTCATTGATTGCATACAGCAAAATTTGGTTACAACAAACTTGTGGGAACTTCAAAAAGTATTTTTTATTCGGAACAATTTTTAGATGGAGATTTTTAAAATTATTGACTGGGAATTTTTTTAAATTAACTCTGCATGTATTCATGATCTTTCTTTTGTGGCCTTTTAGGATGTTTTCCACATTTCAAAAACTGTTGAAGATCAAAATGTGAATAACAAACATTTAATCTGATCAAGTAAACACTTGCACTTTATTCTGTGAATTTCAAGTTTTTTAAAGTGATTCCTGCTCAGATTTGTAAGGGTGGATGTTCAAAAAGAGCTTAAAGTTGTTGAGCATCAGTAGCATTTTTGAAACAACTAAAACGCGTCTAACATGATTTTTGCTACCCCCCCCCCCCCTGTCACCCAATTTTTCAAGAAAATTTTTGAAATAGAGTATGTTCAGGTGATTTTTAAAAATTTTTTGTCCTTGATTCCACCTTCAATTTATGTCCCAAGAGCCATTCACCGACACATTTTGAATGGGAAATTTGAGATCGTGACTGCCTTTATCAGAGATTTTTCATTATGAAAATAACAGCAGAATGCTCAAAAAAGTTTGTATACTGGAATTGGAGAGTTTGTTGTGACAAAATTTTTTAACATGAACCCCATAGGATTTCTCCTGGGACTTGGAAAAATGATTGTCTTACTGACAAATGTGTTGTAATGGTATGTGTTGTAATGAGATTTTATTGCATAACTTGAATCTGGAGCTTATCTGAAGGAGAAGAAAACTTCTGCAGCATTTGTAAGTCTACTTCATTAATTTAAGTTATTTACTTTTCCGGTATTGCGAGTTACATCAGTAACTCTTCCAACAAAGGCAGCGATTCGGAAACGGTCGACATATCACAAAGGCATTCATCCGTTCACATCTCAGAACGAGTAGCTAACTATCCGTGAAAACTCCTGATTATTTTCCTTCCGCAATGCTGCATCTTATTTTTTCCATTGCCCTCTTCAGGATTTCCGGCATCCAACAACTCTCGAGCCAGCAGATAACAAGATAAAAGATACCCCGCACACGGGATTCAGAAGCCCGCCCAGACGAACCCTGTAAATCGTAAAGCCCATGAACAACATATATGCCTCGCTGAATACAGGCGGCGTAAAATCGGAGACTCTCATCAAACTCCTCCCCCCTTTTGAAAAAGCCACTCTTTCTGCCAAAATTGTGTGTGTGTATCCACGCAAAGAGATAAGTGTGAAGCAGGGATATAGTGAAGAGTTTCCCAGCGCAAAATGGATGTTCGCCTCGTTGCTTCAGAAGACGGAGGAGCAGTTAATCTCAGTTCCGGAAAACGGGGAACAGTCTGGCAACAATGGGGCGATTAATTTCAGCCGGCGCTCTGCAATTTCGACACGTTCCCGAAGGGAAATTAATCTCCTGCCTTTGCGTGGTCGTGTCTTTGGGTATGTAAGTCTGGGATGCTTCGTTGCATCTCCGAAGAGAGAGAGCTTTGAGGTTCTGTCGTCTCTTATGTTACTCCGGATCCCCGCGATATATGAAAATATCTTCCAAATTAGAATATTAACTCTGGTTGGCACTCATCAAGCAAAATCACGCGCGATTGAGGATTTTTCTCTCGAAAAAAGTGGACAGTTTGCTTTAAATAATTAGATAAATCAGTTTCATTTTTTGCTTATCCGCGTTCACAATACTGTATGTTTAAAAATTGTTTCCCACCATCAAATACACCTACCTCTCCATGTACACATAATAATTCATATTCCAGCGCACCAGGATGGAAGAGGAAAATTGTTTCCATTTTTCTATATGGATATTAAAAGAAAATACTCCACAGAACATTAAAATGCATGAATACAACGAATGGATGATTTGAATTTTTTCAAATAAAAAATTATAATACATCAAAATCAATAGAAATAATCACAGAACAAGGAAATAACTGAGCAACTACTGAGTTCGCTTTTGAAAATCAAAAATGTTGTCGTTTGTTGCAATAATGATTATTTAATGATTCCTGACTATACAACTTGAGTGTAACGATGAGACCTTTCCATGATTGAGCATTGATTGTCATAAAGAAATTGGGACACCTTTGTTCTTTTCTTCCCTCCACGTTTTCGGAATTTGCACGCAAAAAACACTTGAAATAAATTAATGCGGCAGTCCTCAATTAACGTAATCTTCACACTCTTATACGCAAAATCTAGTTATTTTCTGACGACAAGGAAAAGCGTGTTCTACCTCGTATATCTACAAAATATTTTATATTTCAGACACAATGAACATGTAGACATGCATGCATGCGCATATTTTATCAACCGACTGGATTACTCTGCCAGGAATGCAGAAAATATTCCAGATCTTATTTTATGATTTCGATGTATACAGAGGTTGAGTTTATTCAAGATTTTCAGTTCTTGTTGGAGGCAACAAAGATTAATATTCTTTAAAATTACAAAGCTGTGCTTTGTATTTTTCGAGCAATCTGAGAATCCAGAGGTAAATAAAGGAATGAAGAAAAGCTACTTCTATACTGACTGGCAGAAATCAACCCTCGGAAAAAAATAAAATACATGTATTTTTACCTCATTTACGCTCGAACGACTCACTTCTAAGATTGAATACTGTATAAAGAACACCATCACGATTTGAAACTCCGAAACGGAACGAAGAAAGATCTCCTTTTTATTAAGAGAAAGGAGATCATAAATAAGCGATGAAAATCAGCTACAAAAATAGCACGGACTAGACAAGCGTACTTCCATAAAACTGATTGCAAACTTCTCGTTATAATAATGGCGACTTGCTGATACGGGCGCTTTGGATCTTAATTACGGTAATTACGTCGAAGAGAATCGACACCATTTTGTGTCGAGATCCTAATGGGACAAAAATGGCCGAAATCACCAGGGAAACGTGGCAATTACGCCGGTTACTTTTTTGAGCGAAAAATGGGAATCCATGGTAGGGAAAAATAAATAATCCCGACAGCCCCAATTAGAAGCAGGTGACGAGGACAAAGGAAACCGAGACTTAATCTTCAACTCATTAACATCCTCTGCCTCTTTTTTAACCGGACTGGGGAAAATGTCCAAAGCTATTTCGGGCGTGAACCCGGCATTGATGGTGTTAATTTGATTCTTGTCTATATCACCTTTCAAAAAGATACTATTTTTTGTACCCCGGATTCGGAGCATTTCACGAGTAAATTTGACTTATTTAATGATGGAAAGCATTTATTATCTTCATTTTTTAAACGAATGCATTTGAAGCACATTATATATAGATATAAATAAATAACATTGATTCCATGGGTGTGGAAAAATTATCAAGATGATGTTGTCAATTTACCGTTTACACGATAGATATGAAGGCAATCCGTGCTTGAATTATTACATACACTTGCACAATATAAAACACTTACCCTGATTTTGAATGTCAGATGCTTGAAAGAAACCTAGGGTTTAAGTAGTGAGCTGAGAAAAATTCAACCATAATTATTTATTTCCCCCTTGCTCTGCTACCCCACATTTGAATACATGCTTGAATATCTTGACACTCTCGCATTTTTTTGAAAATCATTGATTGCACGAGAAGTATTGAGTATAGAGATCTATAGAGAATAAAAAATATGTAAAAAAAGATGGCGTTCGAGGAATTCGATCGCTCGACTTTTCAAAAAGACTTTAAAAAAACTGACATACACTCGGATGTCTTCTTTTAGAATAATAGTGACGATGATGTGTTTATCAATGATTGTTCTTCATTCAAAACGAAATTGTTCTAGAGTGTAGATGAAAAGACACTTCAGAGTCATGTGGATTGAAGCCATTCCCGATTATTTCCTCATCCCTGCATCACGCTTTCCGCTCCGCCTTTCCGAAACTGGGTTTAATTATCGCGCCGAGAAGAGTTGATCTCAGTAATGACGACGAGCAGGTGTGTCCAATCCGTCCATGATGACAAGTTCTCATCACAAAGTCTCGGGTTAATTAGAAGATTATCGCATACATCGCCCCGATCCGATTGGGGATTTCCCAACCGCGAACATCAGACACCTATAAGAACAGTTGCGGTTCCATCATTTGATCTTTTTTACTGATGCAGTCCTTCGCGTACTTGAATTAAATTTACTGATGAAATCGCTTGGCCGGGTGGGATCTGGAACCTATTTACTCATGGAGACAGTTGGTAGCCAAAATCCTCTTCTTATTCAACAAAGCCCTGCAGCACTTAAAGGTTGAAATTAAGAAGAGCTATTTTAAAAGGGGTGGAATTAAAAAAAAAAATGAAAGCCCGGTGATCAAAACTTTTAGCAGTTTTTTGTTGTTGATATTATGATGCTCAAAATACACTTCAAATTTTTTTTTTGGTAAACTCATCCTCCACAGAACTGTAAAGGTTTTCAACCACTCAGGTTATTTATGATTCGTATACCAGACTGATGTTATCTCTGCATGTCTAACACATCTAAAAAAATGTAAAGGAGAAAAATTCCCGCACTCGCATGTAAATCTTATAATTATAAGCTGTTTCCATTGAGGAACAAATTTGTGATAAAATAATTTAACATTGAATTCATCCCCGCAAAAAGTTAGCTGACATATTTCGTCGGTGTCGAGAACAGGATTCAATTTTTAGAGGCCCCATCCTTCTTTTGCTTTATAAAATGTTCTATTTTTTGTGTGCCATTAATCGTGCTTGCTTCGTGAGCATTTTATATTTTATATGATCATATAAAATATAAAATACTCACGAAGCAAGCACGATTAATGGCACACGAAAAATAGATGAAGTCAGGGACGTGTTTGAAAGATTAGTGTTCGAACTAATTTTACTAATCTTTCAAACACGTCCCTGACTTCATCATTTTTTAATTCCGCCAATTGATGTTTTATACACAGTATTCAATGACCTTGAAACAGCATTTCATCAGCATGCAGAATGGATCGTGTTATAGTAACGACCTGAATGATCTCAGATAGAATCGATTGTTTTCATCTGTGTGGATTCCGAATTTGAAAAATAGCCCGCGACACTTTTCCACAGGAATCCATACTCATTCTTCTAAAAGCGACCTTTTTGAATCAAGTGTTCGTCTTATCGTCTATTCAATCATCACTTCGAAATAAATTAGACATTCCTCTGGAACTGTTTCACCAGTCTTCGGGAAACGGCGAATGAAAAGCATTTGGGACGTCAGCAGTTATCAGCACCCATAATCACTTCGAAGTTCATTCACCGTCATATCCGTTTGCGCATTCTTCTGAAAATGCCTTCCGCACAAAAAGTAGAACTCAGGGAACAGATAACTGCTCAGAATCGCTCACAACAATTCATATTCCGGCCTCTAATACTATGCTCGCAAATTCTCGGTTTACTGCCATTCCGATTCAACGAGTTTGTGGCTTCGAACGGCGCGATTGCTTTATGGACCTGGCCGCAATATTTCTTCAGCCTTTCAGTGGGTATTCTTGGGATTCTTTGTGGTTCCTGGTTCCTCTGGAGGATGTTCCTGATGGGGGCTATGATTAGTGGCATGGGTAACTTGGATGGATTGCTTTTGTCAGTGGGAATAGGAATGCCGATCTTTTCGCAAATCGTGGAGCTGTTCGTGTTGCACCAGAGCGTACGTTTTTCCGGTCATTTGAAATTGAAGAACAAACACATTTTAAAACAGTCAATTTTTTTGTTTGTTGAGAAAAGAGCTCCAAGTTCGCAAATGCGTTGATAAGACTCAACCATCTTGAGGCGTTGAAACCTGATGCAGTGATGGAACTTTCCCGAATGGGACGGAAAATGACACTCACTTTCATTTTGTTCATCCTTGTCGGCATGGCAAATGTCTTAGCAATACTGGCACAGATTGTCGGGCCGCAAGTGTTCAGTTCCGGATTAATGTTCCTTGGAATGCTGTTCATTACATGCACAACGTAAGTAAAAAAAAAAAAGACATCTTAGGAAAAGTAGTACTGTATAACTTGACGTTGAAATATTGAACTATGTTGTTTGAACAATGCTTCAAAGAGCTGCAGCAGGACCCATGTGGGTTTACGGAACAGTCTTCACAAGTTTAGCCGTTTCCGGGGGCATGTGCAAGTTCAAGATTCTGGAATTGCAGGAACAACTGAGCAACAGTCACTCGTCGAAACGACGGTATTTGTTACTTTTCCGACTGACGGAGTTCTACAAAAAAATCAGAACATTTATTTACACTTAGATATGAGAATATTTATTTTCTTTAAAAATAACCGAATTTTTTTATGGATGCACCGTTGTTTCTTTCTCAGATAAATCACATAGAATTGCAGTCATTTCAAATTTGTTAAGGCGTTATACGAACAAAATACATGGAGGATTACATTTTTTTATTGTCTCGTGCACATTTTTAGCTCCACATCGATATATTCCATCAAATAAGATAATTCTAGATTTACAGAATTTTGATAACGAGTGAGTGTCTTTTTATTTTAATTTTAATTACATTTTTGGGGTTAAACTTATTAATATAATTTATTATTATAATGTTTCATCAGTAGGGTTATTTGGCAGCTTGAGCTTGAACTGCTGCCAAATCGCTTATTTCTCTTTCTTTTTTCGTCTTCGAAAGATCGAATATGTACAAGAAAACACGAATTAGAATAGCAAAAGAGTGGATCATAGGTAATCTGAGGAATATAAAATATATATTATTCGAAGTCCCGCTCACTTAATTTCACAAGAAAGTCGTGTTCACAGTAGCGTAAATCAGAGCAAAGAAAGTTCGAAGGATTTTTTCCATATAACTGAGGATATTTTATGCAGTAGTAATATTTGATAGTCGATGTTGCAATATGCCGAGTTCAACATATACAGTAGTTTTACACGTTGATAATGTTTACTTACTTGTGCAGTTTAATTTTCTAAATCCTGGCGGAACTACAGTAATCAACACATTCGTTTTGGACAGAGTTCGAGTTCTGCGGGTGCCAAATGATCTTCATAATCTACATGCGACATATTATACGACATTGTCTGGATGTTTTCAAGTTCGTGGGCTCATCAGCTGCGTGATATTCGTTTCAATGCTTGTTTTGACAACGTACTTCTTGTGGGGAGCTGTAGGTGCCGTCATTGAGGATCCTTTTAATAGCACATTGTCGTGGATTTTATTAACTTTAAACTTGATTGAGATGTGTTTTTGCTGCTATGCTTTAGTGGTCATTTGTGAAGCCGGTCAATCTTTGGAGAACGAGGTGGGCATAAAATGGAGGATACGGTGAAGAACGTTTTCGCATGATCGTTCTTTGACCATTTCTTCTGTTTCAGAAGAATGTGATCGTCCGAATGCTTAGATCTTGGCGAGGAAATTCGATGATACAAGAGGAACTCGTAGAGGTCAGATTTTTTGTAATTTTTCTCACCTTTATTTTCATTTTTGTCGGAATTGCGGTTTCCTTGTTTCAATAGTTGGAATACACGTGTCTGAAGCTGGAAAAAATGCGAATCAAGCTTCACGTCGGACATTTTTTCAAACTGGATCGTGAAGTGTTGATCAACGTGAGTTTTTTTTCTACGTTTCCAACTTTTTTTTAATAACATAAAAATAAACAGTTTTTTTTCTTTTCTTTAGATATGTTCTACTCTTTTGACATATCTTGTGGTACTTGTTCAGATGAAAACTCCTGGATGTTGAGTGAAGTTGATCGAATGAAATGCGACAACTGCATTAAAACAGTTCGTAGCTGGACTTCGTGGAGTAGATTTTATTTGTGGTGTTCCGCATTTTTCCGAGTTTCAATGGGACAGACGTGTTTTATTTCATTAGAACTTTAACAGTAGTCCAAAAAAATCGTCACTCTGTAAGAAAGCACAACGATTTTATGCCTCAGTAGTGAGTATTGCTGTCGATTTCTTCATTATTAGCCCTGCTTTCCAGGTTTTTGCGTTTATGTGAGTAAACCAAACCAAGTGTTACTCTAACGACATCTACTTGGAAGATTTACTATCTTCAAGTCAACGATTTTTTGGCTTACACAGCGGTGTCACGCCAATAATGAAGCAACCCACGTACGCTTTTATGTCTCGTTAGAACAGGAAGAATTTTTTTTTGAATAGAAAGCTGTTCGTATTTTCAGATGCAAAGCAAACATTTATGAAATTATTTTGATTGGTGACAATTAAATACATTTTGATCGAAACAATATATTAACTATCGTAATCGACGAATGGATGAGGAAAATGTAAGAAAGATAAGAAAGTTCCTTTATTTTACAGAAAATTCGTTTTAGAGGCAAGTCCCGTTTTAATTTCTTCTAGTGTGCAGAAAGCCTGAGGTTCATTTTGAATTTTCATCGATCCTCAGCATCATAAGGAAATTAGGTGCAAATTTTTCTGTTCTGCATTTTCATATTCTGATGCTTGTCATGCCAATTTAATTACAAGTTACCTGTAATACGGTTACGATTTTTTTATATCCATGAAAGATGCAGAATTTTTATCTTACACCTTCATCATTCTATTTGGAGCATCCATTTTAGAATGCGATGATTGGCTCAAGGATAAATGAAAATCGATTCCTGCAAATGTTTCATGTATTTTACGCTCATATATGGCTCCTTTAAAAGCTAGATATTATCATAATGATGGCTCTTTAATCGATTTAATTTGTTCCTCTAATTGAAAAGAGAAATCCCACAAAAGTTTACAGCAGTACCTTGCCTGACAAGGACAAATTATAAGATCTGGAATAAAACTTCGGTTCGTTTCAACAATGGTAACTCCCAATTCCCTCCAAATAGTTTGGCCACTT
Organism: Notodromas monacha; assembly: GCA_905338405.1. NCBI lineage: Eukaryota > Metazoa > Arthropoda > Ostracoda > Podocopida > Cyprididae > Notodromas > Notodromas monacha. The sequence goes on from CAJPEX010000832.1 coordinate 15,374, forward strand.
TATGCAGCACTGAGCACAAGAGTGGTTCACTCCTGACTTGACTGGGTTGACCTCCGGAAAATTATATTTCCATAAAATTATCGCGGACGTCGAAGAACCAGCATTGTACGAGGTCAGATTATTTTGCTCATACAATACTGAAGGAAACAAAATCTCTATATATACAGTAAATGGTGAAAATGTCATCACAGTCGCTGAAAATCTTCAGACCAGTGATTCTTTTCTCTCAACTGTTGGGCTTGCTGCCAATGAGATTTCAAGAATTCGTGAAATCAAGAAGTGCAATTCAGCTTTGGACGCTGCCACAATACGTATACAGCTCATTACTGTGCATAATTTCCTTTTCTTGTGGTTGCTGGCTTTTCTGGGGCATGTTTTCCATTGGGGCCATGAAAAGTGGGATGGGAAATTTGGACGGATTGTTGTTATCAATCGGGATTGGCATGCCGATATTCTCAAACATCATCGAAATATTCCTGATGCGCCAAAGCGTAAGATTCGGAATCCTTTTCTATCTTCCAGACTGAATCGTATTTATGGGAAAGTTTTGTTGAATTTTTGTGTTGACAGAGTTTAAACTTTGCAAATGCCTTGATGATGCTGGACCAACTCGAACCTTTGAAACCCGAGGCAGTTGAAAAACTCGTGAAGACGGGTTGGAAAATGACGATCGTTTTTATTTTGTTCGTATTCTTTGGGACTGGAATTGTTGGAGGGATTTTGACAAAAGCTGTGGACGGCAAACTTTTCACATATGATCAAGCATTTGTCGCCTCCTTGTTCATCACTTGCTTCGTGTATGAACGAAACGTTGATTTATTCACTTTTGTTAAGCTGATCAATTCTTATTGTTTGTTTAAAATCTTTGCAGGGCAGTAACAAAGCCGATATGGTTATATGCGACAGTCTTCACTTGTTTGTCATTTTCGGCTGGGATGTGCAGGCTTAAAATGTCTGAATTCAAAGATAATCTGATAGCAAATCGAGGGAAGGATAACCAATTGTGAGTAAAATATCCTATTTACGGTTTGAGAACATTTATTTTCAACAGAACCTGAATGGAAGAATTATAAAACCCTTGCAGGATTTAAAATCTTAAACTTCTCATATCGCAACTTTCTAATTGATTAAATGTACGGAATGGTGCGTTCAGTATCAAAACACTGCGTCCATTCAAATTTTCCATCGCTGTAAATTGCTGCTTGTTGCCGTTTTTTAAATTTCTTTGAGCACTTGCTGATCCACATTTTTCACAGCCGGGATTCAGCCAATTTCAGAAGAGTCACGAATAACCGATTATCTGCGGAGATTGGTGAGATTTATGCAACGTATTTCAAAACAATCGCGGATTGTTGTCAGATCCGAGGGTTCATCAGCTGCGGAATTTTTGTTTCGCTGAACGTATTGGCCACGTACTTTTTGTGGGAGGCTGTTTCTGGAGCGATTTCAGATCCATGTAATGCAATTTTGTCCTGGTGTTTGCTTTTTCTAAATGCTGTGCAAATTTCGTTTTGCTGCTACGCGCTGATCGTGACGTGCGAAGAAGGACAAGCTCTGGAGGATGAGGTCAGATATGAAAGAAAAAACGCAGTCCTCATTTAGAATGCAAATTGATGATTTTTTTTTCGGCAGAAAACGCATTGTGTTCGATTGCTTCGTTGTTGGCAGCGAGGTTCGACTCAAGAAGAAATAACTGAGGTATAGGAATCTTATGACACAATTCCCAATCTCTTTCTTATAGCGTAATTTCGTTCTTATTCTCATAATTTGATGTTAATGAATGTGAAGCAATAAATTTTTCTTTTCTATAGCTTGAAAGAAATTGTCTTTGTTTGGAAACGATGCGAATCCAACTCCATGTTGGGCACTATTTCAAAATGAATCGTGGAGTGCTGGTCAACGTACGTTTTGGTGTTGTGAATATGAATCACGTAATTAATTTGTTGAATCATATTCTTCAGATATATTCTACACTTTTGGCGTACCTCGTTGTGCTCGTGCAACTGAAGAACCCGGGAACTTGAATTCAGATACCGTGGATTACGGCTTTCAACAGTGCAAGTGAATGTAATCGCGTTTTGCAGATGTTGAAATGAACGATGCAGTGTGAACAATACATGTGCAAGTATTCTTCGCCCAATGAAGGAGAGGTGTAAAACTTGTTCACCTAGTACAAATTGTTAAATACTAGTAGATGGTCCACCGAAACTTTGTCAAATATTTTCCAATTTTTTCCTCAATTTTTCGACTATACCGGGAAGTACGATGAGATGAAACGATATTGATTTTGAGAGACGATGTCAGTGTTGGTTTTTATTCGGCGAATCCACTTTTAAACTGCCAATTCACTTCAGAATTCTGCGCACAGATTTTTTTTTATTGTAGGAATTCTCGGATTTATTTGTAAATTTCATTTCAAACTTTATTCTTGTCATTTGTCGTAGGTGATCCGTTCCACATAACCCATTTTACTTATGCATGATTGCTCATGCAACAGACAGAAACGAAGAATAGAGAAATCAATGACTATTATTCTCCTTATTGTTCAATAATGCGCGACAAATTTTTGGCGGATAGCTTACTGGGCGCTGAGGAATTTACCATGAACTTTCAATGTCTGTATTCGGCTCGGTTAAAGAAAAAATGGTCTTTTTTTTGCTGAAAAATCATATTTTTACTGAATATTTTTGTGAATTCAGCATGTAGCGAAAAATTCCTTGACGATGTGAATGTTTTACCAATTGGCAAATCAAAAATTTTCCGCGGCGCGAGCAAGATTCAACGCAATGCGACTCGTTGGAATTCGACGTATTTGAGTCAACACAATCCTTGCGTTCGATTATTTTAAAAGGAAAATATAATGAAATTTTTGCAACCGTTTCGCCTCTGTAGAGACGTATTACATGTATTGAGAGACATAATTAGGACAAAATTAGAAGAGCTTAGTATACTCGCATATCTTTTGTGTTTGCAACGAGAAAGGCCTCGAAGGCTGCAGGACTATAGAGACGAACATTCTATTACATCATAATATAAAATTCAATCGCTAATGGATAGCGTGCATTCAAATTAGCCAAGCGCAGAACCTATTGTTTTTTCCCCATGGCGTTGACATCGATTTTAGTACATTATCTCGATATTTCTTGGCATCCAATCCACAATAAGTGATCGATTATAAAGAGAAAGGGAGGCAGGTCTTTCAAGGTCCAGACAAAGGGCCCGAGAATTCGGAAATTTCTTGCATGCCTGTGGAAACCTCGTATTATTATGTTTGCTGTTTTGTTCAACGAACAAAGGAGAATAAAATCTTTCGCGAGGAAATGCATTGAAACCCAGACGGCTGAAGAGTCAGTTTTACGTTTTGTTCCAGAGACGATTGGGTCACGGGAGAAGCAAATTTTTTTGTTCCCCATGATGAAAATAAGCACGGGTTCTCAAGCTAATACGATTAGCTGCCAACCGATTTATATTTTCAAATCTTGCGTTTTATTATCGCAATGCATGGGATTGTATCCCCTGTCTTTTACAAAACACGTTGAATCTGGAGGAAAGCATCAGTTGTGGCCCATCGGAAACATAATTTATTCGGGATGCTTCTTCATTTTCACGTTATTTTGCTCGTGTTGGAGCTTATGGAGATTTTATATGGTCGACGCTCTGATCTCTGGGAAGAAGAATTTAGACGGATTTCTCATATGCTTTGTTGTTGTTGTGCCTACAATTTCACTAGTTGCTGACATTCCCTTGCGTCTAGCCTACGTGAGTGTCCAGTCTTCATATCTATGCAAATACAATGTCAATTGATTGAAGTATTGATAATGGTTCATCAGTTATAGGGATGGAAGTATACGGCATTTTGCTTTTGAAAATAAGCCGTACTTTCTTTCGAAATATTGATTTAGGAAGGGTGGAGACGATGCTTGATCATCAGAAAAATCGAGAATAAAATAAATATGCAGAAAAATGCATGGAAGGTAATCCTAATGTTGCTTGTTCTATTTGATTTTTAAAAATTTTGAGCTCAAAAGTAACTTCAACCATGCAAACTCATTTTATAGGAAAATTCGCATTTATAGAAACAATCTTGTTGAATGTCTGAGTGGTGCGCTTTCCTTAGATTGTTATGGGTCAATTGGACCCCAGAAATAGGATTTTATATTTTGCAGCCATCAGAATTTGCAAGTCTTGAAGAACTCAAATACTTTCAGAGGAGTTACTTCTCATTGCTTTTTGTTGGCATTTGGCTGCTAGAAAATGTTTTTTTTTTTGCATGATAAAGGAATTGGTTAGCTCAGATGATTGAATTGCTGATATTAAAGTTTAATGCCCTATAAAATTTGCTCCCAACTTCTCCTCTGAACAAGGAAGGAAGGTTTTTACGCCTGGGTGCTGTGCATGGATCACTATATTGGCTGATTGTGCTTCAATCAAAGAAATCATTTATAATTTTTTGCCCTTTGGATGAGGCTCAGGGAGTCTTTCCAAATGGGATTTTGGCAACGCTCCCAAGCCTCTCCAGAAAATGAGTTTTTTTTTAGCTAGATGCAGCAGCTTTGCTGCATTTTTCACGTCACAGGAATTTCACTGCTTTTCAGTGGCTTATGTTCATCATAAAATTACTTTCCAAAATTACTTCGTTCAGAAGATCATGCACGTGGAATACCACTCAAGAATGGGTTAATTCTTCTCAATCCTCTTTTGCGCCAATCTGAGGGTGGGCTGTGGTCTTGCAAACCTTTTTTCAGATTGAAGAAGGAAATGCAGAAAAATCAGGAATCTCGTTTCCTAAAAAAAAAGAAAAACCCCATGCAAATCCCGATTATTCGAATTCATTAAAAAAATGTGGCTTATATAGTTTCGCAAATAAGGTATGAAACGAAAAGAAACCTTCGAATTTTGTTCCCAGACAAAGAAGCTTGCGGAATCGTACATTGCTTTAGCACGGAAGGTACCGATTCAGCACCAAGAAGCCAAGGCTATAATGAAGTCTGGATGGATATCAGCGGGATTATTCATTTTCATGATACCTGTCGCGGTATGTATCTTGATGGGTGTTTTGGCTAATACGCCTGGGGACAAATTTTTTCAAACTGACACCGCCAACATAATCATCACGGGAATGACCTTCGGAATGTAAGTGCAGTAATGTATAACTTTTTGCACATTTCGAAATTGGAATTTCTGTTCAATTGAGATTCATTTTGAAATCTTTCGTTTTCAGTTCTGCAACTGAAATACATACACTGACACGCTAGGGGTTTAAATGACGCATTTTATTCTAACTCAGTCCATCAGGATCAATTCTTGTTTTGTATTGTACTGTACTTCCCTGATTCGATTTCGAGAGTTCATCTGTGAGTTTACTTTATTTATCTCATGTGAAAAAGAGCTAAAGGATAATTCAGTGTCGGGATCATCAGAATTCCTATGAACAGACCTTTGACTATACTGTACAGAATAATTATTCAGTCCGCCATCTGGTCTGTATTCCACAGTTTTCTTTTGAACAACTTGTTTTTAAATGAACCTCGAAAAACTCGTTGAGAAAATTCAAGAATCATTGAACTATGTTTTTTTTATTGAGTATTACCATGTACATACTGATTCACAGTGTACAGTAAATATCAGTGGAAAAAGCTCCACAGCACTACAGCAGGCATCACAATCCACGTTTATTCTTGTCTCCATTACACTCTGAAACAAAACTTATCCTTACAATTTCCTGTTTTCACTCCCTCACTATCTTATCTCTAGAACGATGACGGCGCCTGTTTGGCTCTATGGCACATCATTCATTTCTCTTGGTGGTGCAGCTGGCGTAGCTGCAGCGAAAGTGAAGCACCAACGCCTAGAATTCCAAGCTGGGAAACGTTCTAATCCTGTTACTTACATAGATGTCGCTCAAACGTGAGTGAAAAACTTAACCCCCCTCGCAGGACGCGATTAGACTACAGTATTATAGAGTTACTTGACCTTTTAGGACCCGCAGACCAGAAAATTTCCATAAAAAAATTTTCGGACAAATTTCACAACACAATTTGCAGACTTGAAAATTTTTTTTGCTAAAAAGACTTCATGGCAGGCGCATGGAAAGTTGCTGCTTTTCTCAAAAATTAAGAACCAATGAAGCAGCTATAGCAGAATGCTTTCAAAAAATTGGAAAGGTATGCTTGAAGAGAGGTTTCTCAGAATGAAAAATAAAATAATTTATTTCATCCGGTGAAATTTTGTCTGACGTGTTATCAGGAGAAAAGCCTTTTATTTTTCATTAAATATTTTCAGCTGCCATTGACTTTCTAAAATTTCAAACAAAGAAAGCAGACTTCATTGCAAACTTTCAAAAAATTTATGATGCTGCAGAAATTTCTCGCCGACCGCCAAAAACGTCACTACGGGTAGGGGAAGACTGTATTTATAGAGAATTCACCGCGGACATTCTTGAATGAATACAAAATTCACGATTGTCTTTGATCGTGTTGACAAGGAATAATCAGTGATGCATAATCAAGGGAATATACCTGCCTCACGGGCTTCACGTTTTCTCAATTTTTTTTTCAGAACTGCTGGTGACCGTAATGACGCATCGAAGCTCGTCATCAAAGAAGACTTAGACAAGGCCGTGAAAAGCATCAAAGAGGCATATTCGTACGTCAGAATTATGGCGGCACGTTTCCAAGTGCGAGGTGTAATCGGATGCGTGCTTTTCCCGTCCCTGAGCATATTGACCATGTATTTCTTGTGGGGTGGGGTTGATCTCGTCACGAAAAGCGCCGGAAGTTGGAGCGGTTGGGCACTCGTCATTTTCAACTCCACGCAAATCCTCATGTGTTTCTGTGCGGTCTGGATCCTCTGTGAACAAGGACAATCCATGGAGGAAGAAGTAAAGTCGAAATTAGTGCTTCGATTAACAGATATTCAGTCCCTTCTGCGGAAAAAAGTACGCTTTATCCGTTGTTCAAAGACCCGCGTCTGACTAATGAGGAGCTAAATTGAATGACCAGTAACGATAAAAAATGAGACTAAAATGTTGTACCTAAAAATTGATGAAAGTTTTTAGTTGTTGGTGTGATTATTTTTGACGAAATTTTCTATTTTTGGGACCTTTTGGTTATTTTTATGCTTCGGTGACGTGATGGAAAATTTAATAGACTCTGTGCATGTATTTTTTAATTATGAATTCAACAAAAACATTTAATTCAATCATGTAATTCACTTGAACATTGCCCGATTGGTTTGTTATATTCGAAAAATTCCGAAGTTCTATGAAGGAAAGTTTCCAGATGAGGTGCTGTACTTATTAGGAGACTATAATGACCAGTGACCACTGATTTATGAATATTCTCCGCCATATCTGGAGTATATTGATTTCACTTTCAATACAAAATAGAACAGGAACAACTCCATAAACGAGGAAAATCATGTCAGGAATTCTATATATGAAACGCTTATATAAATTTGAATAAGTACTCATGTCGATAACCTGACTTTCCGCGACATTCCTGACGCTTTTCACGTGTCAATCATAATTTTGCTGGTAATTCCTTTCATTCAAAGTATCGAAGGTCTGGATCAAAAATTAATGGCGGGGCGAACCTGTTTTGCGAAAAATTGGATATGCGAGTGTTCGTTGACCGAAGTATATCTCAGGATATTGATTTGCTATGATTTTCCTGCAAGTTAATGTTTGAGTATCTTTGCTCGTCCGATTTTGTGTGTCATTCTCTAATCTGCAGAGAGTTCAACTCGTCAGGACAGCTTTCAAGTGGCAAGCCAGTGCAAAATCTCAGCAGGATATCATTGCGGTAACTTCAGCAGTATTTCGTTTTGCTCGGATATATTTTGCATACAGTAAATGGGACACGTTTCGTTGCAGATTGAGAAGACTTGCCAGCGATTGCAAACTATGAATTTCGATTTGAGCGTCGGTCACTATTTCAAGTTGCGTCGAAAGACTGTGCTTGAGGTAAGCATTAGAAGACGTGTTGGGGTAGCTTTAAATAAAGTTTACAAGCTTTTATTCTTTCAGATCACATCCGTTCTTCTTACATATTTCCTGGTCTTGGTGCAGTTGAGGACTTGAAGTGTATCTGGCGATTCAATAAAAAAAATTCAGCAAATTATTGCACGGGTCATAATATACACGTTTATTTGCGTAACACATTCGACTCAATGTTTTACTGCATATTTTCCCTCACGAATTTGAGAAGTGTATGAAAAGTGAATTATTTAAATAATACTTTTTACCGCCTTCCTAATTTCTCGCACTTCATTTTCGATGTTCTTGCCCGGGATGAAATACAAGACCGAGATGCATATATTTATTTAAAGCCGTGATTGATGCTGTGAACATGTTTTCCCTACTTTTAAGATCAAAAATGCTCGATTCCTTCTCATGCTTATCTGCAGAAGTTTATCACACAAAAAATATACTCGTGTCTTTCTTAAGTTATCATTTTCTGAGCAACTGCAAATGCAGTTTATTGAGTAACACAGTAAACTTAAAAGTTCCGATAATGCCCTTAGACTTACTGGCAAGCCGAGCACAAGATTGATTTTACTAATTAACCTTTTAATACAGGTAGAGCAGAAAAAAATTATTTTTCAATTTTCAAGAAGCAGTAAAATTGGAGGCTTGAAATCACTAAGTTGAGAATCAAATCAATACAAGGAAAGAATTGCGAAACAAATCTTTGCTGAGTGTATAAGTTCATGCGATTCTAATGCTGAATTTTTTTCGCTAGGGGATCTTCTGTTGGCAAAGTATAAAAGTGCTCCTTTTATATAAGGCGATCAAATGAAAATCGATAAAATCATAAGGAAAAATGAATTTCTATCGAGTAATCGTGAATCTGCAAAATATTTTCAAACGATATCCTTGTTTCAATCTTGACCTAAAAGTTGCTGGAAAAATTCCGTAATAATCTCATTATTTATGGAAAACATATAATGAGACTATTACGACGGTAGTTTTCAAAATGAAGAATTCAGCCATTCAGGAGGGAAGTGATCACAAAAGTTGGTATTCAGTTTATTATTCTCGTATTTTACAGCTTTCCTGTTTTTATACAAGTTAAATTTAATATGCCTATGCTTCAGTTTTTTGCTCACATTCTTTATAAATGGCCTTTTTAATGCACGCAATTTTCATAATGAAATTATTATTCTTCTAACAAGTTCAATACATTCTTTGAGGCACATTTTACTCGAACAATTGCTTTTGCGCAAAAATTGATTGGCGTCTAATTATAGGCACTCAAGGGCACATTTGCAGAAATGAGATCAAATTGGAATCAAGTTATGAAGCTTAGACGCATCGAAGACTATCATTATGAGTGAACATGCGTATATGCGTGTTGCGTAAAATGTTTGTGTCACGATAACTCATAAGATTGATTCGCACAATTTGACGGTCGAACACATATACGTCCATTGAAAAAATGTTGATCTATTATTCGCGTGACAATCAATATCGCTGTATACACACAGGGTTATCATACCTTCCATCTTGCTTTTTTTTAGATTAAATTCAGGACTGCTTTTCAAACCATTTCTAGTGTACGCCGTAAACTTCAAAGCTACACATATATTCTGAGTCGTGAGGAAGTTAAGCTGGAACACCATGCTCAATAAACAACCACTGAAAATTTTCAAACCCTGCTTGCTGGTTTCAAAAGCATTCGGGGTTTTGCCACTCTCGTTCGACCAACACATTGAATCCGGAGGATTCAATCATGCTTTGTGGAGAGGTCGAGATGTTGTTTATTCAGTGTTTTGCTTCTTTGTTACATTCACTTGCACCCTCTACTTGCTTTGGGCCATTTACGATGTTGATGCACTGAATTCGGGGAATGGAAACCTGGACGGATTTGTAATAATCTCGGCCATTGGGACACCTCTACTTTCTCTGATTCTGGAACTGCCATTCCGAAAAAGATTCGTAAGCGATTTCGTCCATCATATTGATGTCAAATAATTGCACTAATAATCATGTATGAAATTTTTTCATAAATTGAAAGAAAACGCCGGAATACAGCTGTAGTGCGGGATTTTGAAAACTTGATGAATTGCCGTACAGTTGTGCATAATTAGATAAATCTTGCGTATCAGAATTAACTTACAGCAATAACTTGGTAGAATTCCGCGTTAAGTTCATAACTGATTGAATACCTCATGTGTAAAAGGTTAAAATTAAATCAAAATTAAGATTATTGTATGATCCAGAATAATGCGTACATAGGTATATTTTTTATTATTCTTTGTGTCAATAATTTTGGATTTTGATTTACTTACGAAGGAATAGATACTTGAAACTGAGGAAGGGTTTGTTTCTTCGAATTATTTTTACTCCAGCTGGTCAAAAATGAAAATAGGTCTGACAGTAGAATCTAATTCAAAATACTGTATAATCTTATCTCAAGTCAACATTGTGCAGCATTCATTTTTTTTCTTTCAGGTCAAAAAGGCAGCTGGTGCGTTTTTGGCCATTATGCAAGAAAAAAATGCAATTGAAGCGAAAGACTCAAAATCATCCTCCAGGTTCTCAGCTGGATTGATGATGATAAATATAATCCTGCCTACAATTACCGTCGGCATAAGCTTCGGAGTTCTGGCAAAATTACCCGGAGCTAAGTTTTTCACGAAAGACTTAGTATTCATGATGACAGTTATAGCTTCTTTGTTGATGTGAGTTTACAAAAAAAAGCTATCCTTGAGTAAAACTTTAGGGTTTTTTATCTTGAAGGTTTTTTCGTCATCTTTGAGTCATAGCTGAGACTGATACATTTTAAAAACTGATCACTGACCCATGAGGAATATATCGATTCCAAGTTTACAGTACTGCATTGTAACTTTTCAAACAGGTCGATGATGCTTTACGTTTGGATGTTTTCAACTGCTGTCATAACTTTAGCAACGTCCGCTAAAGTCGCAGGCATTAAAGTCAAATATTCTAGAGTTCGCCTGTTAAAGGAGCTTTACACTGCACCGGAGCCGAACAGGTCATCAATTCCTGAGTTGTAAGTCAGCCATGATTCGGAATGATCATTTCCGATCTAGGACGATAAATTTTATTTTGCCGATTTTATATGTCTAGCCAAAAAGGACGAAGTTTAATGTGGTCTTCCTCGACTGAAACGTTGAACCGAGTGTTGAAAGACGTTCGAGATGCCTCAAAATACGTCAGAACAATTTCGAAGTGTTATCATATGCGAGCCCTTGTGGGATGTGTTACTTTTCCGACATTGTCAACATTGAGCATGTACTTTGTCTGGAATGGTGCCGGAATTGCTTTCGAAAACCCTGAAAACTTCGTTGGCTGGGTCATTGTAGTATTCTCCGGACTTCAGGTCATCTTCTGCATGGGAAGCTTGCATGCTATCTGCGAGCAAGGAGAATACATGCAGACAGAAGTGAGGACGTCATGACTTGAATATAGATTTTCAAAATTAAATTTATCCAAGATTCTTCTTGAATATTCAGCGTTGTCACTTGGCCAGGGCGCTTCACAAGCTGCAAGCCGTCGCACCATCGCAGGACGATATAATTCGAGTATTTTTTTTTATTTATTTTTGCTTGATTATAAGAAAGGACTATGATTTTATTTTCAACTTTCGCATCATCGTGCACAGATCCAGATGACGTGGTCGGAGTTGCATCTCGTTGACATCAGCTTGAATGTCGGGGACTTTTTCAAGCTGAGCAGATCGACATTCGTTGAGGTACGCTTTGCAAAATACGTTCTTGCTTGAAAATGATATCGATATTCAAAGCACGACAGAATAACCGACAGAATTATTTTCGCTACGATTTTTATAATTGAACCATGAAAATAGTGATTATTCTTTTTTTTAATTAATAATGCGAAAATGTCTAGATTTTCTTATCACTGACTCGATGCTTTTGTTATTGCAGATTGTGTCAGTTCTTTTGACATATTTCCTGGTGTTGGTGCAACTCAATTATTGATCAACGGAAGTTCTTTGGTCGACCAAAATTTTACCAGTGGAATCTGGAGATTTTGAAAAAGAAACATTTAATTTTCAAATCCTGATTTCAAGCCAGGTATACGCGTATTCACTTTTCCGGGGTTTATATTGCGTTGCTCGTTTCTTGAAAAATGAACTCATAAAAAAAATGATGCCATTTTTTCATTACTGTACTTATGACTTAATGTGCTTTTTTCATTGAAGAATTCCTCCAGCAGTACTTTTTGTGCAGAATGTACACGTTCCATTGTCAAAGGTTAACTTTTTGCATGAAAGTCGGTTTAGTAATGTGGAATGGACTGAAATATCTTCGAACATCTAGTTTTTCCTTTCCAGCATCAATAAAGCTATTTTTAAAATAAATAATTACAGTTCTGAAAGAAGTACTGCAGGGATAACAACAAAATTACGCTTTCATTTTCAATGGCATTCACTAAGTCAGCAAGATGATTTCTTTCTAACCATCCCTCATTTCCATATCGTTTTCAGGCTAGAAACAATTTTTAAAAAACTTGGACGACAAGAAATCAGGCGATGAGTCAAATTTATTTCTGCAAATGCTTGTCGTCAAAGAGGACACATATATATGTCGTTTTTTGTCTTCTTTGATTGTGATATGGTCCTGCAATGTCATCTAGTGCAGTAATCCAGAGATTCTAAACTGACAACAAAAAGTGTATACCCAAAAGCTTGGGAAAATTGCACAAAGTTAATCTACGTAAAATATGCAAGTGAGACATTAACGTAAAGGTAGACACATTTTTGCGGTTTTTATTTTAATTTCCATCCCTGTGATACAAAATGTGCAATTCTGGATTCCTAAGATCAAAAAAAAAATTTGGGATGTCTGAAATTTTAAGCATAATTTTGATGCATACTGTAGTTAACAGATAAATTTCTAATTAAAGGAGAAAAAGAAGGAATACATTTCAAGGATCAGATTTGTTTGGCGTTTGGCAAATTTAGAAGCAGACATTCAACCAATTGATATAAATTTATTTTCTCTTTCCACAGTATTCGTATTACAGAAATTTGCGGAATTCTTTCGTATATGTACGCAACAATCATCAAGAAACGAAAAGTGGAATATTGTGTATTAATTTTTCCGCATAAGTATATGCGCAGAGCTCTTGATTGATGGTGCTTCAAAACTGACTCAGATATGAAGTCCAATAAGGTTTTGATTCTGAATTTCAAGGGTTTTATTTTTTAGAAAATTGGTCCAGCATCGAGTCAGCAGTACAGAAATCCCTCCGGATTTTATTAAAGTGTTTTAATTTGTTTCTGGGTTAATCTTTATAACGGAATCCGATTTGAACATCGGGTCTTTGAGGTACTGTACTGCGCAGTGAATGATTATTTACTCATGCTTTCATGTGTTCCAACATAATTTTTGGCCGCCATCAGCAGTATTCTCAAACGTTATCGATAACTTAATAGAAAAATATTCAATAAATACGCGTATGTGCGAGAATGGCAACACCACAGCTTTTGAAATTCTACCGAATTTTCCGCGAACATCTATCCACCATATTTGGGGATGATATTTTCAATAGAAGAAAAAAAGCGGGTTTTGCGCATCGAGACTCACATTTTGCGTCACACAATCAAAAAGGTCAATGAATTCCATTGTAAAAATGAACTCATATCGCAATTCTGCAGGAGTGGATCATATAATGCTGACATATTGTTCCCGCGTTTTTCCTATATTACCATGGGAACTTGATTCGTGAGAACATCGCGCCAGTTTTGGACATATTGTATAGAGATTCCAACATCATGAATACTAAGAAAATAAAACGACTGGACTAGGACGCAATCAATTACCAGACCGTTTATATAGTTCACATGTTGAAGCCGTTGTTTCTTTTCTCAATGCTTTGGAGTATGGATTACTGCCGTTCTCGTTCAGCCAACGCGTCAAATCCGGCGGACTAGAAGTCTTGTGAAGTAAACGAGATGTCGCTTACCTTGCGATCTGCTTCGTTACAATGTTGATGGGCTTATCTGCGACTCAATTCATGTCCAGAATTTCATAGCGGGAATTATGTTTGGCCGTGAAAATTTGGAGGGATTTGCAATGATTTCATCCGACTCAATGCCTTTTTTCGCTCTGATTATTCTGGAGCTCCCGCTTCGCAAGAAATTTGTAAGTCGCTGGATCATTCTAAAAATGCCACAGTGTATTGAAGCAAAGATTAGTTGCGAACTTACAGGCCACACTTGGATTTCCTTTCGTCGTGTTAAATAAAAAAATCGTTTAGGCCAAAAGAAAAATTAAGGAATTTTTCTTGGGAAAATGCGGTTCATGCACACGCATGAAAAACTTTGAAAAAGGCTGCGTTTCTGTTTGTTTTTGCAGAATTATCCACGGAATAAGTTTTTCAACTGCGGCACAGAGTTTAGCGGAACCTCAATACTTTTCTTTTTCTTGTAAGTTGCATTATCCTGCAGCAGAACTATAATCCATGAAAAAAACATTATCAAAAGCGTTCAAAATATGAATTATTTTAAAATTTTTAGCGACGAAGAATTTCCCAGCTTAAATCTGATGCATCCTGTTTTCTTCGCTTTTTTATCGAGCAAAGAGCCAAACTTGGACAAGGAAAATGAATATTTAAAAAAAAAGTTGTGATTTGACTGCAGAGCGACTCGTTTGTTCAACATTTTTATTAAAAGCAATATTTTTATTTTTATCAATGCAGTAGTTTTATTATTGATTAATGCTTTTGTTTGTGTGGATGTTCGCCATTTCCATATTGACACTTGGATCTTCAGCAAAAATCGCAGCAGTCAAAGTGAAATATATGTGTACGCCATGAACTGGAGAACAAACTGAACGCCTCCTTGAAATCTCCCCGGGAAGGCACATTTTAAAAGTGAGCACATACTTTCTTCCAAATCAGGAAAGGATTCTTAAATGAACAACCTCAGCTTGTTTGTCTATACGATGCAGGCACTGCAAAATTTTTTCCGTTGAAGCAAAGAAAAATAGTCCTGATTTCGTGCTGAGTGCGATTCAGGAAGCGTTTGAATGCGTTGAAAGAGTTTCGAAGACTTACGAAATGCGAAGCTTAGTTGGATGCTTCACTTTCCTGGCCGTGAGTGTTTTAGCACTCATCGCTTTATTTTTTTATGAAATACCGCAGGCGACGTTTTGGCGAACCCGGTAGGAGCATTGTTGCCTGGCGCGGGGCTCGATTCTTGCCAACTCTCTCAAAATCCTCCTCTGCGCATGGGAAATGTATTCGCCATTTGTGAACAAGGAGAATCCACGCAGTCGAAGATAAAAGAATTGATTTAGTCGCAGATTACTGTACTTGCAGTTGAATTTATTTTTTCGGGGTTTCTTTGAATCATTAGTTGAACATGTAATTGTCGAGGACGCTTCTCAAACTATGGGATTGTGGGAAATCCCAAGCAAAATTCATACAAGTATTTTAAAGTTGTATGAATATTATTCCATTTATGACCAATAAGAATATTATATGGATTCAGAATAGATTCGACAGACTGGGCTGGAGCTGCAGAGCACTGAATTCACGTTGTGTGTTGGGCAATTTTTCGAGCTTCGGAGGCGGACTGACGTAAGGTACAGTGTTCGTACATTATATTTTAATACATATTCGAAAATTGGATTTTTTGCCAGCTTTATGAGATACTGTAGCTGAAGAAATAAAATCATCGAGGTTGATCGCCCGTTTTTCTTGGATATTAACTTTTTATGAGTCTTTTAAACCATTTGTAATATCGCGTCATTCGGTATCAGTGCTCGACTTACTTCCTGGTCTTGGTGCAATTTCAAAATTATTAAGAACAAGAAAAATCGAAAACCAAGGCGGACATCATCTTCACAGACAGGAAAGAAATACAGAATGGGTTGATGCCAGCTACGACATCTATAGTAAAGAATGATTTCACAGCCCCATGTTTGCATGTTTAATTCCGTGCTGAAGCAATCGACCTTGAAAATCATCTCGGTTTCCTAAAGCCATTCATTCGTAGAATTTAGAAAAAATTTATGGTTTTGAGTGATGAAGTCACTGTGATTTTCTGCTTGCCATGAGGACCCTCCGTGATGATTTTAATCTGCAAAAACTGCATGTGAATCCATCGTGTTTATCGTGAGTTCATGAATCATGAATAATCTGTAGATTTTCGCATGATTGTTCTTTTGCCCTATCATTGAGACGCTTCGTAATCTTTAATGTGCCTTATCTGTTCATGTCGCATTAGCACATCTACATACAAGAAGGCGCTTTCAACTAAAATCCCGGCATGTCTTAATAACTGCGAGTTGACCAGGTGGTTTTTTTTCGAGAGTATGTGATTGTGGAACGAAAAAAAATTCATACAAGTTGTGGTTCGACGCATAAAACGAAACGTCCATAAGTTTTAAGAGATATTATGAGAAATAACCAATTATGTTCATCATTTCTAGAAATGACATGGTCTCATGAATTCGTGACATCCTCATTCAAAGCATGCCAGTGCTGCTATGGGTAATTTTCTGGTCGTTTATGCAAATGGTCATGAGTTAATCGAAGGCGTTCAAAAAACCTCTCGAATGATCCGAATCATCGAACACACGAAAGCATATTTACCGATCTCTCTTATATTCCATTTTCTGGATTTTAACTTTTCGGTTTAAAAGTTTTTAATTTGAGGATTTATTACTACAGACAGTACAAAACAGCTTGAAGACGACAAGTTTCTACAGTCTTAGCAAGTTTCAATCATTCCTTCTAAATGGATACACATTTTTGGAAGCTAGGTAAGATTATAGTAGCGCAGTAAAGTATTACTACACCAGCGTATCACATTATACTGTATATATACAGTATTTCGAATTACAGTAGAGTGCATAATAATGGTAAAATTCAGAGGCGAATTCAGGAATCGAGAAGTCAAGGCGATTCAGAATTTTTTTTTTCCAGCCCATTTTGCACATGGATTTTGGAGAAGCAAGTGCAGATAGAAAATAAAGCGCGATGAAAACTTACTTTATTTTGGGTGTGATTTTTTGCTTCACAAACATAAGTGTCGGAGAAACCATCGGCGACTTGGTGGGGCCACTACTCGTGGACTTGATAGCTGGAAATGACACAGAGAATATCCCAGATGGTGTCACTGAACAAGAATGGCAAACCTGCAGACAATCAGTCATCACATACGCACAAAATCTTAGCACCGCGGAACCCTGGGCACTGCAAATGTTCGATGCTTCGTCAAAAATCCCTGACGGACTTTTGAGCGGACACTTCTTCTCGCCAGGAAACTGGGACGAATGCTTGGATGTACGTATTCCTGAGCCAAATCCAGGAAAAGGACAATTTTGCTGGGCCTTGATTTCAAAAGTTAAATCGGCCAATATCAACGACTCGAATTTCCGCGACATGACAGTCGGAGATTTGCTCGTTGAGGGGACGCATTTGGGCATCGGGGTTTGCATTCCGAGCCAATGTAAATTGGCTCAGTTTGAAACCGCACTCAGCAGTGCTCTTTTTCCACAAGGAATTCAAGCAGAAGTGACCAAATGCCTGACGGATGACCCGAAAACATGGACAACCTCGCAAAAATTCGGTGTCTCCTTCTTCGCCATCATCGCGGCTCTGGTTGTTACCGCGACGCTTCTAGACATTGCAAAATTGCATTTCTTGGAAAAAACGGACAAGGACGAAAGCAATACTTTGGTTAAGGTGTTGCTCTGTTTCAGCATTTATACAAA
>CAJPEX010000832.1:35887-78460 GCA_905338405.1 Notodromas monacha
CGCACTCAGCAGTGCTCTTTTTCCACAAGGAATTCAAGCAGAAGTGACCAAATGCCTGACGGATGACCCGAAAACATGGACAACCTCGCAAAAATTCGGTGTCTCCTTCTTCGCCATCATCGCGGCTCTGGTTGTTACCGCGACGCTTCTAGACATTGCAAAATTGCATTTCTTGGAAAAAACGGACAATGACGAAAGCAATACTTTGGTTAAGGTGTTGCTCTGTTTCAGCATTTATACAAACGCGAAAAAGCTGTTGCACGTGAGGAAAAACAACCCAGGGGACATTCAGTGCTTACATGGGATGCGGTTCATAACCATCTCATGGATCATTTTCGGACACGTGTATTCGGAGCCTCCGATGTACAACACGTCGATCAACCAAGTTCAGAACGCACATGACTGGTTCACGGTTCCGATGATGTTAATTTTGAACAGTACAATGTCTGTGGACACTTTCTTCACTGTCAGTGGATTTCTGGTTTCATACGGGCTACTGAAGACGCTCAAGAAAGCAGACGGGAAATTCCCTGTGGTGCACTTCTACTTGCACAGGTTTCTTTTGTCCATATGAGTAACATGTGTAATAGAACGCGGGTTCACTTAAAAATCAGTAATCAATACAAATGGTAAAATTCTCAAATGAAGTTTTTGCTATATGCTTATGTTAGGAGATCGTGGACCTGAGACAAGAAATCAAAATCTTCTCATTTTTTGAATTCGTATCTTTAGTTCAATCAATCTAGCAGATTAAATACTGAAAATTGTTCTGACAAAATTTCCCTGAAATCTCAAACTAAATACTATCAGGAGAGAGACAGTCTTATGAGCTTTGAGAGATGCTTTATACAAGCTGAAGAAAGTTACCAAAAAAATCTGCATTCCATGTATAGGTTATGTCATGTATCATTGATGTTGTTTCGCCACGTTTTTTTTTTTTTTTTTTTTTTTAGTAGTTATCAATCAATTTTTACCTTTCAATGCCAATCAACTCGCGGTTTAACCTGAATAACGGCTTCAGTATATTTTGTATTCTATATTTAATCATGGAAGATGTTTCAATTATGCATTCAAATGGCCGTGAATTAAGACGTTCCGTTTTCATTTTACACGTATTTTATTAAAAATGATTCATCTCAAGCGGATCTTCTCTGAAAAATGCGTGAATATTAGGTACCTGAATAACATTCATATGCAAAAGTTCAAAGAAAGTTCTACTGCTGATATTTTCCAGTTCAGACACATTTCGTGCGTTTAATTTCAGGTTTTTGAGACTCACGCCTATTTACGCCGCAGTTGTGCTGTTCAGCGCAACGATTCTTCCTCTAGTCGGCAACGGCCCGATTTACCACGAGTTTTATGATGTAATGGGCAAACCATGCTTGGATGAATGGTGGAGATCATTGCTCTACATTGCGAATATGTGGGACAAAACGTGGACTTGTGCCGCACATGCCTGGTACATGAGCAACGACATGCAGTTCTACGTCATTTCGCCGCTGTTCGTCGTGCCGTTATACTACAAACCGATCGCCGGACTGATTCTTTTGTTGGCTGGGGTTATTGGGTCAATTTCTGCTAATTTAGTCATGTTTTTCAACCGGAATTTGTGGGGAGCACTTGTGGGACAACATATCCTGGAACATCCGGAGGAGTATTACATGAATTTTGAATTATATTACATCAAGCCGTGGCACAGGATTGGACCTTACCTGATCGGGATTTTCCTGGGATATGTTTTCTTCTACCTGGATGTGAGTACAGTTTATAATTAATCTTATCGATCGCTGCAAAAGCTTTGTAAAACTTTCATCAGCGTGTATCCGAAGCAAAAAATTCTGTGCAGATTTCTCACGGTAAATGTAACTGGAATTGACAAACGAATGAAAACCATACAGTACTTCCTATGATTTAAAAGTTATGTAAATTTTCTTGCGAATTGCATGTCTGCCTTGGAAGTAATATAGGCCTTATATTCTCAAACATCAACAAAAATGCTTTCAGTTTTCCTGCTTTAAAAATTCAGAAAAGACGATGAATTGCAAAGAAACTGGTCATGAAATATTTAAAGAAGTAGAACATTAAGCTGCATTTCACCGGAAACGTAATAAATTTCTTGTCTATCTTCTCTCATTTGTGATGTTTAATGATCATCATCCGCTATGCAAATGATTTCTCGGGTTTCATTTTTTGGAAAAGCAGCACCAGCAACCAAAATATTTTGAATCATAAAAATTAAACTACGGTACAGTATCTTTTGAAATAAATACTGCACGAAAAATACGAAAGAGGAACACACAGGGATTTTGTGGAATGACCGTCACGAACTTTCCTTTTCATGAAGTTCGTAGACGAAAAATTGACTTTTACTCCCAATATTTATAGCCAGTAATTTCAACAATTTCTGGTCCGCGTTATTGCAGCTCACAATGAACCATGCCGAATCGCTAAATTGATTTGGCCAACTTTTGGATTCAATCCACATCCTCGTGTAATTATTTCATGAAGGGATCTTTTTCCGGTACTGGATAATGCCTATTGATTTATTACAGCTGCTGTATAAAGAGTTCAGAAACCTATAAGAAATGAATGACTCCGCTAAAGAAAGGGTACTGTAATTGATTGAATAGACACATTTGCAAAGTGTTGTGAAACTTTATTCGGGTTGTTTCCGTATGCTTTTACTTCATCCCAGGGGAAACAGGGTAGAAATACCAGGCGGTTTTATATGTCAAAGGCCCTGGTCTCGCTCCTGTGGATGATGTCAACGACCGTGTGTCTCCTGGCACTTTTCGGAATCGCCAAATATTTTCCTTTGGAAAGCCCTCACATGTCTCTGGAACTCAATGCTTGGTACACTGCCTTGCATCGCATCGGTTGGTCAATCGGAATCGCCTGGATTATTTTTGCCTGCTCCCACGGATATGGGGGACCAGTGACGACTTTTCTTGGTTGGACCCCGTTCGTGGTGCTCGGGAGGTTGACTTATTCCGCCTACTTGTGCCATTTGTACTTCATCGGATGGTTCAAAGGTACCAGAAAGTCTGGAGAGCACATCGACTTTGCCATGCAAGCTTTCACATTTTTCGGCTACGAAGTTGGAGGCCACGTCGCCGGATTTTTGTTTTCCATGTGCTTTGAAAGCTCTTTCTTGAGGATTGAGAAGCTGTTGATGCCGTGAATTGCGAGAACAGTTTTTTTTTTCGGACAAGTCACTGAGTATGTTTAGTGACTTCTGTGAATATTTCGTGGTTTATTTGAGACTTGATTACGAGAAAGAAAATAAAACATGCGCGGAACCCTTTTAAGGTATCAAATGGATTGCTCGTTAAGTCTTCTCTGCATTCGGGAATAGAGTTTTAATTTCAATACAAAGCTAATTCTTGAGAACACTCACTTCACCAGGTTTTGCACAAGATATTTTTGCAGATAGATATAGGAAAATAACCCTAGTTGGCCATAATCGGTTCAGTTATCTGAACAAACAGTATTTATCACTCGGCGTATTTCATTCGCTCTTTATTTCCTTATACAGTTAAGATTTCAGAAACTTGTGTCGTTCAACCGACACGTGAAGAAAGACGAACCAAACGTTATCAGGAGTAAAACCGGAAGTTGTCGAAACTATGATTTTTTGTGCTTTTACCTGGCAAGGCTCATGAACAGGCTTAGCCCCCGCCTATATATAGGGGGACTGCACTCTAGTACCCACGTGGAACGGGTGCCAAAAAGGGATTTGAACCTCGGTAATATTTTGTTTACCTCATTCTCCAGAATTATTTGGTGTCTTCAGGTATTCGCTAGCTAGGAGGAATTATAAAAATCTGAACCGATTTTCGAATAATTGGATCCCTTGAGGGCTTGCACATATGATGAGGACAGCGTTTAAAAAAAAGCTGATTCAATATTATGAGTCTTTTATGGTTTTTTAAATATTGTTGGAAACCAGGTCTCAAATTTGAATCATTATATAGACACGAAATAAAAAAATTTACAATTTTTGAATATCATTCTACGAACACTATATGCATGTGGATTTCTCTTCTTCAATCATGAGTTCTTGAATAATCTGTGAAAATGTTTGCATAATTGTTCACCGTATCAGCTGTCAAACGCTTCGTAATCTTCGATACGACTTATCTCTGTTTTATGGGTTACTAGTACATATATCCATATAGGAATATGATTTTCCATGTAATCACAGCATCTATCGCGAGTTGAAAACGTGCTTCTTCATAATAAGAGAAGGATTGTGGAAAGAAAACAGTGACATTATATTCATCATTTGTTTCGATGTTGGTATATACTGTACGAGAACTTTTAGATGAGTTTCATTCTAAAATCAAGGTTCTACAACTCCGGTAAACTTTTATGTCATTTTATTACCTCCTCTTTCAATAAAGACTATGCAATTCAGGTCTGTTAATTGTAACTTTTTCAAAAATTGGAATATTGTATATTTTTCTGGATGAATCCAGCATATGGATTCTTTAAAGTGAGTATATTTTTTTAGTTTTGAATGATTTTATTGAACGAAAGGTGACATGAAGTCCTGCAGTAACTCATTAAACATACGTCATAATTTTTTTCGGTCCAGGTAGTTAAGTATGATTACTGTGTATAATATAGCTATGCAAACCGCATTGTCATTTGCTTGATACAGTGGGAAGAGATTTCTGCTTTCTTCAGTCATTTCGGGCTGAACAGATTAATTAAATTCTGAGTTCGCTTATTTTTTCAGCCGATAGGCAGTGAAAAGCGTCACAAAGTCTATATGAGCAGGATGAAGCTGTTCATTATTTTTGTCGTGATTTTTGACTTCACAATAATGGCGGCAGGAGAAACCATCAGCAATTTGGTGGGACCACTGCTTGTGGACTTGATAGCTGGAAATGACACAGAGAATATCCAGGATGGTGTCACTGAACAAGAATGGCAAACCTGCAGACAATCAGTCATCACTTACGCACAAAATCTTAGCACCGCGGAACCCTGGGCACTGCAAATGTTCGATGCTTCGTCAAAAATCCCCGACGGACTTTTGAGCGGACACTTCTTCTCGCCTGGAAACTGGGACGAATGCTTGGATGTACGTATTCCTGAGCCAAATCCAGGAAAAGGACAATTCTGCTGGGCCTTGATTTCAAAAGTTAAGTCGGCGAATAACACCGACTCGAGTTTCCGCGACATGACAGTCGGAGATTTGCTCGTTGAGGGGACGCATTTGGGCATCGGGGTTTGCATTCCGAGTCAATGTAAATTGGCTCAGTTTGAAAGCGCACTCAGCAGTGCTCTGTTTCCACAAGGAATTCAAGCAGAAGTGACCAAATGCCTGACGGATGACCCGAAAACATGGACAACCTCGCAAAAATTCGGTGTCTCCTTCTTCGCCATCATCGCGGCTCTGGTTGTTACCGCGACGCAGGAAAAACAACCCAGGGGACATTCAGTGCTTACATGGGATGCGGTTCATAACCATCTCATGGATCATTTTCGGACACGTGTATTCGGAGCCTCCGATGTACAACACGTCGATCAACCAAGTTCAGAATGCACATGACTGGTTCACGGTTCCGATGATGTTAATTTTGAACAGTACAATGTCTGTGGACACATTTTTCACCGTCAGTGGATTTTTGGTTTCATACGGGTTGCTAAAAACGCTCAAGAAAGCAGACGGGAAATTCCCTGTGGTGCACTTCTACTTGCACAGGTTTCTTTGATTTTCATTTCAGCTGTACATGATCAAATTAACTCGCTTTTCAACCTCGCAATTTGTCTATTTTTCCTTAAACGAACGAATCAATATTTTAAAGAAAAAAACTTTAAAAACGAATGTTTTTATTTCGTGCTCGCAGCAAAAAAAAAATCTTGTACAGGGCAGAAATCATCTCCAGAAAAACCAGAAAACGTGATCTATGCACCAAAAAATATCACAGAAAAATTTCGTTGAAGCTTAAAGTCAAGAACTGAACATTGGGATGTATATGACATTAATTAAAAATTAATGAGGAAGTTCATTTTAAGGCCATTAATGTATAATTCCTGTCAACTAAACCATAGGAATCTCATTTTTATTGGAATGACCAAAAATCTTTTGAAATATTTACCTAAATATGGAAGTCAAAACCCTGATTGGGCTTTTGTCATGATGACTTCAAAATCACACGTTTCCGCTTTGAGAATATGGTCGATTCTCGTTCTATCGTCATCAACATTAATATTTAAATTAACATTCGATTCTAAAAGTTGATAGAAATTCTGCGAAAACCTGACGTCATGCCGTGTTCAATTTTCATATACAGTAGAAATTATTTTGACATGCATAGCCTGACATAGCAACCTGGATTGTTGAATTCATTATAATTAAAAGAAGAGGTACTATTTTTGAGGAAAAACGCTGATAAATTATTCAAGGACTACATGCTTAGTTCATTTTTCCTTTCAATTACAGATTTCTGCGACTCACGCCTGTTTACGCCGCAGTTGTTCTCTTCAGCGCAACGATTCTTCCTCTAGTCGGCAACGGCCCAATTTACCACCAGTTTTATGACGCCATGGGAAGGATTTGTTTAAATGAATGGTGGAGATCGTTGCTTTACATCGCGAATCTTTGGGACAACGCCTCGATTTGTGCTGTGCATGCCTGGTACATGAGCAACGACATGCAGTTCTACGTCATTTCACCGCTGTTCATCGTGCTGTTATACTACAAACCGATCGCCGGACTGATTCTTTTGTTGGCTGGGATTATCGGGTCGATTTCTGCCAATTTGCTTCTATTTTTCAACCGGAATATGTGGGGATCCCTTGTTGGACAACATATCTATGAACACCCCGAGGAAGCATACATGAGTTTTGAATTATATTACATCAAGCCGTGGCACAGGATTGGACCTTACCTGATCGGAATTTTCCTGGGATATGTTTTTTTCATGCTGGACGTGAGTACGTAGTTCGAATTCATTTACAGTCGAACCTCTCAGAGCCAAATTTCAAGTGACCAGCAAACAAATTCGACTTAGGGAGGTTTTGAGTTTGTAAAACTGACATTTTGTAGAGGGAAACATGAGAAAATAACATAAAATTGAAAAGGGTGATATTCTGGGCTTTAAATTCATTTTTAAATGTGTTTACAGAATGCTGAAATTGGAGGCAGGGGTTCATTTGCCAAAATGGTATCTGTCACTTTCTTTTAAAACGCATTAAGTAACTTGTTTTGTTGCTTTTCTCTTCCATGTGTCAAACAAATAATAGGCAAAATGGTCTTAGAAAATTGACTTTTAAAGGTTTCAGAGGAAAACCCTTTGAGTTAGAGAGGTTTTTATTCCACGGTTTCCAAGTGAATTCAGAGGGAGACTTGAAAAAATATTTGACCTGGGGAGGCATTCAACTCAGGGAGGTTTGACTCATTGAGGCTCAAGTGTATACATAGTATAGCTAAATAAACTTTCCATTATATCGCATTGACAGTTTTCAGGGACCTTGCCCTTTAATTTGGATGACAGATTTGGACACGTGACATCATCTGCAAGAGAAACCTGAATAAGTTAATTGCACATTACATTTGTACTAATTTGAACTGAAAAAGGGGCGTATTTTGAAACAAAAACGTATCTGTGCAGTTTCTGCTTTCGGGTTAAAAATTAGCAAAGAAAATACTGTGCCGCAAAATATAGATAAGAACTTGTTTATAGTGCAAGGTAAACAGAAGTAGGAAACGGAGTATTCTTCTGCCAAAATAATAAGATTTTTCCTTTAACACCCCTGCAATCTCAAATATTCTGCATAAAAACTATAAGAGGGAATCTTCTGAAAATTTAGCTTCGGGAAGTTAGAATTCAGTTTTTAATGATGGATAGATCAATTGATAAGCAATCTGTATTCCGTTTTTGTTCATCAAATGACTGTGACCATTTAATTGCTAATTTAGCTATTCTCTAAGTCACGATTCGACTATTTACGCGCAAGAGCCAAAATTAGAATTTCACGAACAGATGTTTTCTTTCTTTCATTGCTTTTCATTTCTTCCCACATCATCAGGTGAAAAACGGAGGAAAGTCGAGGCGGATTCACATGTTAAAGACTGTCGTCGCAGTCCTGTGGATGATGTCCACGACCGTGTGTCTCCTGGCAATTTTCGGGATCGCCAAATATTTTCCCTTGGAAAGTCCCCACATGTCTCTGGAACTCAATGCTTGGTACACTGCCTTGCATCGCATCGGTTGGTCGATCGGAATCGCCTGGATTATTTTTGCCTGCTCCTACGGGTATGGGGGACCAGTAACGCCTTTCCTCGGATGGACCCCGTTCGTGGTGCTCGGGAGGTTGACTTATTCCGCCTACTTGTGCCATTTTTACTTCATCGGATGGTTCAAAGGTACAAGAAAGGCCGGAGAGCACATCGACCTGGCCATGCAAGTGTTCACGTTTTTTGGCTACCACGTTGCTGGACATGGCGCCGGATTTTTATTTTCAATGTGCTTTGAAAGCTCTTTCTTGAGAATTGAGAAGTTCTTGTTGATGCCTTGAAACAAGATTCATGGAGAAATACGGAGTTTCTCGTTTCATCGATTGCTGTGAGCTTATATCTATGTATATATTTTTTTCACACCATTGCGAGAAGAAAAACATATATTTTTTCAGATAAGAATGTCACTTATTTTTGGCGTTCTTATGAAAGAGCGTGCAGATTTTCAGAGGGTTTTTGAGGCTGCAGCGCATAAAAGCAGGGCTCTCAATCTGAGAATGGTAAAAAAAATATTTTTCTGAATTTGTTGCTTGAGGGTTTTCTTCTTCCATTCAATCATAAATCATGACGTGTTCGTCATTGAAATTGCTCGATAGAAATTTTAATTTAAAAACCATGCTTAAAACCTTCCACATTTTGGAACGATACTAAAGCCAAGAAGTATCATCACTTAATATTCAGTAGGTCCTCCATTATACCGATCAATGATGGTTTTTGGTAAAACTCTTCATCCCATCCCGATGGAAGCTTTTTTCATGAGTAAAAAATTCTACATATCTTGATCTTTCCGTAAAAAATATTTCAAGTTTAGTACTGCTCTCCTTGCTATGGCCGTTGTGCTCCTTTTGGCATCGATGTGCTAAATGAAAAAATAATAAAAAATTTGCACCAGGTCGTTAAACTCTGGATGAATGTCCTTTTTATTCCTACTGGAAGGTTTCCGTATGACCCAGAAAAAGTGGATTCGCACGGCTAACCATTCATTGAAATTTTATTTTTCATCCCTGAAAAACGTTTGCCTCTCGACGTGGGTTGCTTTGGAATGGAACACAAGGCTTTGCTTATTCCAGCGACTCGTGAATGCCAGGATCTCGAGAGTGATTCGTTCCTGTTGCTGCGCGAAAAAGAGAGACACGGGAAACGAAGACAGCGAGTATGTTGAGGTGCAAGAGCCGGGATCTATTTTCGCACTGTGTTTAAGTGACGGGAAGGTCTGTCTTAATTTGTTAGCCCAGCATGCATCATTTGATGTGGGGTTACTTCCAAGGTGTGGCTCAGAAGATTTAGAGCTTTACGAAGATTGGGATGTGCTATGTGTTTTGGATAGAGTGATCTGATGAAGGCCCAGCAAAGGTTTTTCTTTTCTTAATTATCTCGATCTGCTCAGGGCTAAGACCCTTAATTTGAGATTTGTCTATTAATCAGAGGCATGGAACGTGAAACCTATTGAAGGTTGTAATCTTCATATTTACACACAAGCAGTTTTCTCAGTACGGAACACATGGAGATTAATCTTATCACTAATTGATGGTATTCTTGTTCAACTCCTCGTACTTATTACAATTCCTGTGTTTTAATTTTTAATTATTAAATTAGTTAATAAATAATTTGGACTATAAGAATATGTGTATTCAAGGTACGTGAGGCATTGAATAAATGTTCGTGGCCACAAACTGGTTTATTGCACATGTTTTATTATTTCCTCATACTCAGCTTCTGTCATCTGTGCTTTTGTTGGGTTCTGCATGAATAACTTGTGTCATTTATTAGTTTGTCTTTTGCAGTTATTTATTTCTGGAATGCCGTAGTGTAAGAAGGAATAAGCAAAGCTTATGGTCTTCTAATTTGAAGGATGATACGGTACATTAACTCAAAGTTAAAATGTACATTTAAATTTGCAACGCAGTTGCTGAATTTTTTGGAATCCCCTTTCCATTTTTCCGCTGTATATTGTGTCTTATGGTTCTGACTTGACATATATTTTAATTGTCTATAATGAAGCCCTTTTATTTTTTAATACAAAATTTTTGGTCATATTGTGGACAATTCCGGTACCTTTCCAGGGATTATTTATTTGAAACGCACAGAACGCTTCTGGTTTAGTTAATTTGCGATTTCCGCGTGTTTGAGTCTTACTTCTTCTCTTCATCATCTGATGATGGATCAAGTCTAACCCAAGGTTTTTGATGATGTGGCTCACGAATATCAGGCAGACACTTCGAAAAGATTATCATGCTGCACTAGTCACCAGACTTTTGACATCTCGAGTCTTTCCTTTCCCAGTAAGATGTTTTTGGAGACCTGGAAATTGTCGATGTCTTGTCTTTTCTGAGGGCAACGTCTTCGAAGTCACGTTTCCTCACTTTTCTGCTGTTTCCCTTTGTTTTGCAAATAAGTTTTGTCTATTTTTGGAAGCGGGTTTTCTTTCGTGCGCAGAATCGCGAGGAGGCGGGAAAGAACTTTCGGAGTGCCTGATTCAACAGGGTGAAGTTGAGGTTCAAGCTAGAATTTTCTTCCAGTACTTTTCCCGGTCTGTTCGTGTTGCTTTCACGGCCGTTTTCAAGCTTTTGAGCTACTGGTAAACGAAAGCATGTGATGGAGTTTATTTGTGATTTTGACATCATTTATTTGAAAATCAGGTGATCTGTTGGACTTCTCAGCAACAAGCGCATTCAGTAGCCACAAAGCTTCAGCAGAGGATTGAGAATCATTTCATTTCCCGGTCGACGAGTATATTCCAGGTACTGTACTTGAAATTATTCTTTTTAATTTCATACTTTTTCAATTTGTTACATAAAGGTTATACTGTAATTATACTTTCCTGCCATAGATTTTCAAAATTTCTTCCGAGTTTAATCATGAAAAGCCTCGAAAAGAAGACGTGAGGTTTGACTTTAAAATTTGAGCTAGGAGTAGTATGAATAGCATTGGATTCAATGGAATTGGACTGGGATTATAACTGGGAATTGGGAGATTCCAAGCGGAAAAGTCCTACTTTTTTGTAGCAGGTACTGTTTTGCAAAATTATGTGTGCAGGTTAGTTAATGGCATAATATGCAAGTAAGCGAGAAGATTAAGAGTGAGATTTTAATGCAAGAGCTAGTTGTGAAGTGAAGGTGCATTTTATATCCTGACGCACAGAAATTATAGTATTTAGGTGTGTTAAAGCTTTACTGTATTTATAGAAAAAATTATTTTATTATTTTCGAGGAAACACGGAATGCATATGAAATAACTAAATTTCAAATCTTTCTTGATTACCATACTTGAAAACATTTCACTGCATTTTGAGACTTGAGGACGTATGTGTTTCTGGGATGATGTCCAGCAGTTGACAAAAGCTCAGACTGAGACTACTTAAATGTCTCCTCCGATTCGGTTCACTTCGCAATCCGGCTCAAAAAAGGTTTCGTAACATAGACGAGAGAAAATTCTTGGAACAGACCCCAACTATTCGGAAAGCAGATTTGGCGAAAATATTTGTTGGGTTTCCCCCCATCGCTATTCACATAAGACACCGAGTGATGACCGACAGGTGTCGAAAAAGAATTCCTCTCGACGCTCAGCATGTCCTTCTATCCCATGAATTTTTTCGTTGACTATTTCGTCGTCGGCATTTCGTTGTAAATGATTTTTTCAGCCAAAGGAAAAGTTCTACACTTCGTCTTCACCCGAATCATTCATGAATCAGTATTCTCGGATGAAGAAGACAACGAGGAAGCGAGAATGCTGCGAATTGAACGTCCCACCGTCGAAAGTTCCCCGAGCAGTCTCCATTTTCACCTCAAGGTAAGAAATCGCAGAATATTGCTGTCACAATAACAAATGTGGCACAATTT
The DNA here is from genome assembly GCA_905338405.1 of Notodromas monacha. Taxonomy (NCBI): domain Eukaryota; kingdom Metazoa; phylum Arthropoda; class Ostracoda; order Podocopida; family Cyprididae; genus Notodromas; species Notodromas monacha. The sequence goes on from CAJPEX010000832.1 coordinate 47,978, forward strand.
TCGTATTTCCTTCTTATAATTATAAAGTAGATCAATAATTTTATACTTATTCCTTCCGCAATGAAATTTAAACTTCAAAGCTTTACATTTTCCATCGGATTTCATATGATACGCGAAGAAAGGGAAATGAAACTCACGTGCGTACTATAGCTAAATTTGCTCTGAAACTTGCGTATGCGCATAATTTACACGAAAATGGAGAATAACCAATTTGTTTCAATCACGGCTTTCATGGTGTAAAGTAATTAATGAATATATAATTAGTGTGGCTTCACAAATCACCCCCGCTTTTCACAATTGCAATCTCTGGTACGTCAAATCAGTAATTCGGTTTCCTTCTCTCACAAATCGTTGACAGTTTCCTCGTCCACAAACGACCGTGAGTCGGAGAAGGAAAATTTAAGCTGATTGAAAATCGACACGAAAAGCAAAAAAAGAGGGGGAAAAAGCTTGATGAAGTACAGTTCAGTGAAGAATACCGTAATTTCACAATAAATTCCTTCAAGTCGAAATTCTGAAGGGTTGGTCAATACGAATGTTTTTTTCTTTCTTTACTACTGTGATTCCGCAGAATGAAGACTTGTGCAAAGAAGATTAATGTTTATATAGTTATATTTGTAACTTCCAAATCACTGCTGCTCCAATTTCTTTGAGCGAGTTTGAAACTGCTGATATGAGACGAATTTGAAGACAAATCAAGCGTTTCAAAAAGCGTTTAATGGCCAAAAACGCCTTTCTGATGACACGCGTTTTGATTCTTGTTATACTGATCTGACGATCTCATCGTGATTCGACGGATTTTTATTCAGAAACTTGGAGATAAATTTAACCTTAATTTAAAGCTGTGGCAATTTTCCGATAATCGATCTCAAATAATCCCTCGCAAAATTTACTTTTTTCTTCGGGAATGAAGCCCAGTATATAGATCTGCTCAAAACGCACTATAATTATTTAAAACTTTTGATTTTTCCTGAGATTTTTATACGACTGTCGCCTTGAAAATTTCGTTCGTTCGTTCAAGGTGTTGAAAATTTCTTGCATTTCGAGTTTCTTTCCGCTCTATTGCATATGGAACATAAACGCGATAAGAAGAATCAAATGAAAATGCAACTGTTTTGATGATATTGTAGATTGTAGAATATATAATGTAAGTTGAGCTGCCGAGTTTAAACAGGAACTAGGATGTGAATAATCACATCCGTGATTCCAGCTCACCTGGCCCCAAAAATCAATCACGATTATGAAAATGTCCTGTCCTCTCTCCAGCATTCGCTTATCAATTCGATTGAAGATGCCGCTTCTTCGTGAATCAATGAATTTTATTTTGAAGTTTTCGGAGACGATGTAAAGCGGATCACAAGTGAATCTGGATCCATATTTCTGAGTTTGCCTATTCAACGCTTCTTTTTCAAGTAGAAAACCTCGAGCAACCGAAGAAGAAATGACCGTCGAAGGAATGCGACAGGATCCGGTCATCGAGTCCGAACGATTGATCCGAAACCAGACATCAACGGAGACTAACTCTCAGAAGCGAGCTTACACAGACGAACCTAGATGTCGCGCAAGGCTCAACTCGGGTCTCGTAGCAGCGATCGGCATCCTCCCGCCCACGCCACCGCATTCCCGGCTAAGCTGTGGAGTTCAGGTCAGTTCAGAAGACATTCGTTTGACATAAGGAAACGTGAGAAGACTGCGATTCGTCGTATGACGCGCCGGCGTGATGTGCGTGGGACCGTGAAGAGGCCCCTCGCGTCGAATCGTGGGCGTTCAAAGAACGGGATTCAGATTCCGGATCTGCCACGGAAAAACAAAAGGGCATGGAAATTACTTCATGCAGTTTTGATAACCTCGACTTGCATTTCAAAATTTTTGTGATTTTCACCTTGATGAATCGGATTTCGCCGCGCTGCGTTGCATTCTTTGATTTATAGCTCGTATGGTACGCGTGAAGCGCGGGGATTAGTTTCGAACATTTATGATAGCCTTGCACTTTGAGTTTAAACCCGACTAAAAACCGATTGAATGGTTTCAAAAGTTATTTACAATTATCGAAATTTTAGGGACTCGGACGTCACTTGGACTTGATAAAAATTGATTACGTCAACGACACAGTTTCAAATACCAGATTTCAAGTTGAAGTGAATGTTTTGTGATCATGTCCTCAGGATTCGCAGCTGTTGGAAACGTTGACTCAACTTCTTTATGAGATCTTAAAAATCGGAGCTTTTAAAATTTTCTTGCTGGAACGTAGAAAATGTGGAATTGAGGACTAACAAAATTAGCAGGCTCGAAACAGGAAAAATCTATCAGGTTTATTGCGTCTCCACTCTCCAGTATGTGCGAATTATGACGGTGGAATTGAGTGCTGCTACTCATGGCATTAGGAGCATATTGTTTCGTTGCCATCCGACGTTTACGTTTTACAAAATGCTATCCATAAATATTTTTTCCAGAAAAATAGTGGGACAATGTCGCCCGGTTTACTACTTAAGCAAATGAGCACATTTATGGCGTGCGCACCTACTTGCCAACTTTTACACGAACCACTCTAAAAAAAAAGCATACTAATTTATTTCCCAAGTTATTACTTTCAAATGAGCAGGTCTTCGTCACCGCAATGCAAATAAAATCATAACGCAGGATATTGTCCAGAATAGAAAGTAATCAGGTTGACTTGGAAGATATGACTTCTGAAATGATTCAGAAAAATTTTCGCATGAAAGTTGCTTCCCTTATTCTGGTCCTTTGTATGCCAAAAGAATTTTTTTTAATGTATACAGGTGGTACCTTGCGATTTGACCCTAATCCATTGCTGGATTAAGGCCAACTTTCAAAGCAGTCAAATTGCAAGACAATGTCAAATGGCATGTTTTCTACATGACATTTGATGTTTCATGTCTCTTCACAGGTCAAATTGTCCAGCAGAGGCCAAATTAAGAGTCAACCTCACGGGATGGTTGAATTGCATAAGGTAAAATTGCAAGGTACCTCCTGTACCAATGAAAACACATGCTTGGGAACTTCATTCGATTTCTCCAAATTTCTTTTCTAATGTTCTCAGATTCAAATTGCAGACAATCAACCCTCAATTTAGTGCTCCCAATTTAATGACATTCCTGCGTATTGCCACAAATTTCCCAGGAAGAAATCTTCCTCCATATTTGCTTTCTTAAGGAAAACCCAAATTGATTGCCAAATCACTTAGTGACACAAAAATTTTCCTCGCCTGAATGAAAAATAGGCCAAAATCTGAGAAATTAAAGCACATTTTTGGGGATATCATTAGGTTATTACTGATACTCACATGCCCATGCTCCAGATAATTTAATAAACTTCTATTCATGAATTTTAAGAAAATAAAATTCAGAAATAACATTGGGTGGTTTCATTTGAATGTCCTCATTCTACAGCAATTTCTCTCTTTTACTTTACCCAATGTGTGCAAAAATATAATATACTCTATTATATAACATGCAATTACTGTAAATGCAGTGAAAAACTGTTCATTGGAACCTCAAATTAGTGGGTGAGGCTCTCCCTTTTATAAAACTGACTAAAATTGCACAACAATTCTGTAAAAAAGCCTGTTTCACCTATACTGTATTAGAAGCCTTGAAATGAATTTTATTCGCATACAATACAAAACCTCCAACTTAGTGCCACTCACCTTTTTAGTGCCACAAAATGTGCCAGCAGGACAAAGGATGGCACTAAATCGGTGGTTGACTGTTTTTTACTCATCCTACCTAATATGTGGAACAATAATTAATGTCTGCATATAGTTCACATTCCTTTAGTGGCCCCACTTTCTTTAAAACGACCTGAAGAGGTGTCAATAAATCAAGCCTGATTCCCTGCCCTGTAGAACGTGGGCGCGCGGCTTTATTAATTGTCCTCATAGTCGCACGCATAGCGCCTGCATTGCTCGCACGACGGCCCTTCTCGTTCCTCGCTCCGACTAATCATCCCAATTATCTCTCAATAGGGCTTGCCCTTTCGATGATCGGGGTTAATAGCGGATCCCACAAGCTGGTTCGGATGACCAGCGCTATGAGCCTGAAATGAATGACTTGCTTCGCGGAAAAGGAAACCCGGTGCTTATGGAAACCAGGGTGTGGGTAGAGTACATCGCGTCTAAACTAGACCGAAATAAACCACCAGATTATTTCAGTTATTTTTTTACAAATGTTTTCCATCCCCTATTTGTCCATTGTCCCACTTATATCCATACTCGATAGCATGCTGAAGGAATGGGGATTTAATCTGGGATGAACGGCAGAATTTTGATCCCGAGAAAAAAAAACCGAAGAGGTAAACAAATCGTGCATTTATTTCGTTCGGTATTATTACTGAAATTGAGATTAGTTGACATTCGCATGTGTAGATTAATCAAAGCAATGCTGTTGGCTAGACTGAGTTTAATTATATTTTAAATTTATACCAGCTTCCATTTTCTTTTCAAGAAATGTTATACAGGTACGCCCATGTTTGGAATGCCGATATTTTATTTACCGTATTTTTCCTGCAGACCGGATTTATTGCGTTCTAACCTGGCTTCAAGTACCAATATACATTGATTTAATATCGTCTAAATATTCTAAAACACGTGAGACATTTATGATCTGAAATCCCAAATCAAATGCTCAAATGATAAATCGGCAGAGTGAAAAAATTAGTATCTTTAGTCTCTTCATTTTGCCTGCTCGTTAACGAAAACATCTGTCGTCGAAAGATCTCTGAACATAATTCGAAAATGTTCACCCAGCTTGAAAACTTAGCATTTCCTCGAGTTCATATGTTCAAATGTAACTGCTGTCATTTTTCAAATTGTGTTCATTGATCAAGAAAATTGACAATGTAATGGTGGATTAGGGAGGAATTCCGATGAAACTTGTTCGCTGATCAAAGTCAATTTCAATTCCAGCCCTGTTCATGTTTTGAATATTTAGGCTTGAATGACGAATTGAATGACGTATGGAATTCCTCACTGAAAAATTTTCCCTCGACGAAAATAGGTACAGTACTTTTCTTTTGGGAAAGAATTTTGTCCTTTTGATCACAGTAAAGGGTTATTCGATTTATTTAAATAACGTTGAGATAATGCGCCTTGAAACGTTTCAGTGAGGAGACTGACTTCTCGGGAAAGTGTTTTTCCTTTCAAGAGTCTTCTTACATTTTCTTCTGGTCTGGCGATGTCAAGGTTTCCGAGTAACATCTATCCCATCCCCGAGGATAACATTCAGTACTTCATCCAAAACAATTATGCGACGATTGTCCGAGACAGCGTGGGCTTGCCACTAACATTACTTCATGGACCCATGGCATTCGAATACCATTTTAATTTTATTTTTCACCCTGTCGTGGAATTAATTCTTCAAATAATGGGATGAATTCCTGGTTGCCCATGCAAAGTCTTGCAATTTTAACCAACAAATTAATCAGAATCGAATGAAGAATGAATCAACGTGACGGGAATGCTTGGTTTACAAAGACGCAGAAAATTGCATGGATGTCTTCCCAAGTCATTTTCAAAACATCTTCAGCTTTTAATGACGAATATTATGCATTAAAAACGACATCAACGATTTGCTCACTGACAAAGTTACATCGAAATCCCGCTTTTCCGGATGTTTTTTCTGTGAAACTCGCTTAAAATTTACGTTTATTTGGAAACATGGAGAAGACACATGTTCATCTTCATTTTATTCATTCATTGATGTCATTTTATTAATCGATTTATATTATTACCAATCATCACTGCATACAACGAGCTGTCAGAAGACGCGACTTTCTAGGAGAACTGTTTATTGCACGAGTCAAGTCGGAGATAATTGAATGAAACATTTTTTCAAACCGCATCGATATTCAGTTGATTCAAACACAAACGGAGACCGCATCAATATTTGATTGAATCCATTTTTCGTGAAGCAAGAGAAAAGCATTAAAATGTGACGATGATCGAAGTGCTACAAGTTGCGGATACAGTAATTTTCCAAAGCATTATCTTGAGCATGCAAGGTCGACGCCTGCTTTCTCCTCACCAATGTGTTAAAAAAGGTTGACCTTTTTGATTGAGAGGTCAAAATTTTCGCGAAAAAAAAAGAATTAATGGACGAATAATGCTGATTGCGCACCTTGTAATCCATTTCTCGTCCAAGAAAAAAAAAATCTCAGTTGGTGATAGTGGATCGATCAAAACACGGGCGAGAGAAAGTCAGTTGCAACGTACTTCGTGTCAATGCCAACAACTTCTCGCATTTGACCCGAGCGAGGCCTGACCTTCCCGCGCGATCAGCGCGCAAAAGGTTTCTTCACACTGAGCTCGCGGTATGCGATTGCGAAATGCGTCTTTCAACTGTGAATATTTTTTTTTTTTAGATAATCAGCTGAATTATTGTTTGAATAATTCGCCGTGTTTCTAAAATTTGCGAGAGAACCATGACGAGCTGTAAAGAAGAATCTCGAAATAATTGTACAGTACTGTAATACTTGAATGATACGGTTCATACCGATTTACAGCCTGACTGCTTGTAGGACACAGGGTTGAAACGATTTTCGAGTATCCTCAGGAATAAGACGTTTAAATTTTTTCATATCTAGTATAGCAAAATTTTGTTTAAACTAAGCAGCATTTGGGACGTTGAAAAAAAATTGCTGAAACGAAATACTGTATAACTAAAGTTGTGGCTAATAAATACTAACTGAAAAAGAAAATTCTGTGTAGGCAATACTTCGCTGTATAATGAGATACGTTGTAACCAGATTCTTATGTATTGATAAGATGATATCCGTAGAAAAATTGCAGAAGTTGGTTCACAAAAATAATTTTGTTTACTACTATGCGTACAGTTATTTCAAAAATGTCATTAATTTTCGATCCTAACGTTTACAATTACGTCTTCTGATACGAATTTATTAATATACTGTACAGTACTGTATTATTTATGGCTCCCTGAGGATCGTTATTCACAGTCAAACTGTATTAGGGCAAGCTAAACGTTGTGAAATCAATTGAAAGAGTGACATTTTTTGTCCTCTGCAGGTTTTCAATTTATTCATCATTGATAAGTGCGGAATGTACAGTATATAATGCTGAAAAGATGCACATCCCGAGGTTTTTCTACTGTATATGTATGCGGTGTATCGATGGTCATTGCAATGTCAAAATGAGTTGGACTTTTTGTTGATGGAAGCAGCACACCATTTGACCTATCCTCTTTTTACACCTCGGGTGAAGCCAAGTTTCCGTGCTATATTTCAAAAACGTTTTACATGACTTCTTTTTCATGCTATTATTGTGCATTGTTGTTTTTCATTTACATTGGTCGTCACTGTGGCATATAACGTACTTGAAGCTATCCGAGTAAAATGCGGATTATTCTTAGAAGTTTTATAAAGTTGTACACTTCTGTGATGGATTTTTTTAGAACCTGATTTGAATTTCGAAGGAGGTCGCTATGCTGTTAGTGATAGGGTACAATGCTCTTTAATAAAATCTGCCATACATGCAGTGGTTTTGGCAATACGCACAGGTGGTACCTCGCAATTGAACCTCCCTCAATGCGACGGTCAAATTTTCTGGGAGGTTGACGTGCAATTCGACCCTTTCCCCGCAATTTGACCTGCTTTTCCATTTTTTTCGCGTTTTTGAACTTATATTTTCTTGCAATGCGACCAATTCGCAATTCAACCCCAGTTTGGCAACGGATTATGGTCAAATTGCTAGGTACCACTTGTAATAGTGATGAAAACCTTTATAATTATTTCTCCGAGGATGGTTCCAGTTCATCATGAAGTAAATACTGTAACTGAATCAACTATCCTGAATAGAATCGCGCATTTCAAGTCGCCAAGTTCTCAGGCAAAAAGGACAGACAATTTGAAGAAATTACGAAGATAAATAACCTTGCTTCTAAGCCAAACAAAAGTTGTGTGGCCTGCAGTTGACATGCTCGTCTTTCTTTACAGGTATGGAAAAAGTTTAGTGCACATCTTACAAAAATAAACCCAGATACTCTGAGGGAAAGAGAGCGAGAAATCATCTATATCTGCATAAAAAGTCCTGTACGATACATTTTTTTTCAGACGACACTTTCATCATCAGAGAAAGTTTCTGACCGGAGAATCAATTATATTTCTGGAAAATGAAACAGAACCTTTTTCCATCTCCTGCTTTGCATTCCAGAGTTTTTTTTTTTTTTTTGGCTTCGGCGACAAAGAACTATGACTGACCTGATTCAAACTTGACTTGAATTCAGACTAACTAGCCAACAATATAGCTTAAATGAGCCAGACAGGCACTGGTTCGAACTGTCACCAAATTCTTCTACCAGTTCTCATCATCATCCTCCGGCAGATCTCTCGAATGCTGGGGGAAAGTCGATGGCCTAAAATCCGTTCGAGAGCTACCTATGAGCATAAGAAAACAAGAATCCCGAAATGACCCATTAGTGAAACCAACGCTGTCTATATAGCCACCAAGGAGTCGTTTCCTTCCTGTCCACATTGCTGATGGGGTCTTTTTTTTTTTTCCTTTTCGGATTCCCGCGCGCGCGAATCCCTCAGCCATTTGCTTGCCTTGGGTTCGCAGCTGAGCTCAATTCTCGCGCGCATCTCGCTCCAAGCGGTCGTGTGTTGTGTTCGTGACGGTGTGGGTACACTTAATTTGCCTTCTTCTTCTCCTTATACCCCTTTTTTTCGATGTCAACATGTTGGTATTGCTAAAATACGGAGCCTCTCCCAAACACCCTAAAATCCCACGCAGTTCGTGAAATTTCGGAAAGATAAGTCGGGTACCGCCTTCGGTGTAGAAAGGCTTCGAAAACATTTCGCAACGCTCTAATCTTGTCAGCTTTGCGTCGAGAATAGTATGTATAGTTACGGTGTGTTTTGCCATTATGCTTCAGAGTCTTTGAAGAAGAGAGATTACACAGATAACCAGATAATGATGGTTGCCGACATTAATTACTGTACTTGTTTTTCGTTCTTGAGGACTAAAAGTGACCTGTTTTGACCTCTTTTTTTTTTCATCAGTCTGAGGTTACTTTCTCAACAAACCCCGCGTTCTGTAATCTCGATCGGCATGTGACGCTTGTTTTTGGCCTGCAAAATAATTTCCGCGTTGCGCAATTTTTTGCGTGGGTTCGCACGAGTGTTCCGTGATCCCGAGTGCTTCTTGGTACGTGTGCAGGGTGTGGATGCCCAACAGCTGGGCGGATAATAATGGTGCTTGGTGGACGGAAAAAGATGCCGATTCAATTATGAGGATAAGTTCGAGGGCCAACCTCAATTCTTGTGCAACGAGTCATCTTCTGAATTCAATTTTTTAATGTAGAAGTATTTTGATAAACTTCTTAAAAAATAAAATGATGGACGTAGCAGAGAATGCTCGGGAAAATGGGATCTGATACTGTAGTTATATAGTGTCGCACTTTCAGAGCAAATCTGACGATATATTGCATTTTCAAATGCCTTTCAAAAAATTAATAAATATTGCTTACGGTTTTTCCTGAAATGCGAAAACTGCACCTATAACTGATAAATTAACCGAATAAATATATTCCGCAACGAGACTTCGAAGACTCACGCTTTATTCATTGAAATAAATACGCCGAAAGAATGATGCGAGAAGTCGAGTGATCATGTTCGCGACTTATATATCTTCCTGGAAATTGTGCATCATTCGAGATGAAATTTCTGGCGGTTCATTTCACAAAAGCGACGTGGTAATTTTGAAATGATGTGACACAATTTTTGTTTGATCTATCAACATATTTTCGGGTTCCAAAGGTCTCAAATAAATATTACTTTCGGTTCACGTTCATCCAGACAGAGCAAGTTGGTAGAATTTTGAATAATTGTTTCAGGCGTATTTGTATATGTTATTTTCTTCTTACCGTATGATGCTGTCGATGTGCTTGGAAAACTTCAACGTCATAATTCACTGATTTATAGCGATTTCTATGCTTGGCACGGATCGATGATTTCTAAGAGTGTTCGTTGTCCAGTTCTATTTCTATTCGAGTAAATAATACGAGTAAGCCGTGGCAAAGAGCATTACCAGCTTCGAGTTTTTCGGTTTCACCGAGTAGTTTCTTAAGGAGAACTTTTTCCTTTTTCTTACGTATAAATCCGAAAAGGAGTGGCGATTTAATTTGTGAAATTAAGTACTGTACTGTATTTCCTTCTTGCTGAAGCCATTGAAAAGTAGTTCCTTTCTGGAACCAGGCAGGATTTTGTTTCGAACCCTGAGATTGTCCGTCATTTGTATTCAAAGAATCGATTGTGTTTCATGTACTGTACTGCAATTCCATCACACCCCGAGTTTCTGTCATCAGGCTTACTGTGGATATTCGATTATCTCATTTATCCCTCTGCTTGTTGGTCGTGAACAAAATTCACGAGCCTATTTTCCCGGAAAATACTGGAAGTGAATAAGTTGCATGTAAAATAGATGCCGTCTCCATAATTTCTTCAGGAAGACAAATTCGTTCGAGGACTTATCCTCAACTTGACGTGGCACATTATTCTCTGAAAAGTAGTTATTTCATACGAAAAAAAATTATGCATGGAAATTATTCTTCAATCAATTTTTTGGCTCATATTATGTTCATTTACAATTATGTAACGAATACTTGCATCGGAATTTCGTAGCAATATTAATAAGTATCCCGAGAACGTAAATTTTAAGTTTTGAATACAGTACTGTATTTTCAAATACACGTCGAATTTTAATGGCTCAGCGCATTGCTTTTCAAGCTGTATTTCGAACAATTTGTATTTGAACGAAAATCGGATTTATGATCGGTAGAAATTACTAAAATACGCTTCAAAACGTTGGAAATATTTTTAAAATGACTGTCGATGTTGAATTTTGTGTAAGAGGGGTGGATTGTTGTACTGTTGAGAAAAGAAAGGCTGAAATTATGAAGTGAAATATTTTAAATCGGTTTTAAGGACGATAGGAGCAACTGAAAAAAATTCTTCTGGCAAAATTGGATCTTAAAAAGTGACAAGATGATGTGACCGGTAACAATTACGAAGTGCATCAAGGAGTAATTAATCGAGCATTCGCGTTTCTTCTGGTGGATCGTCGTCCACACGACGTGCTGCTCATCACCATCATTTTCATTTCACTCATGTTGTTATTTTTTCAAGCCGGCAGCTTGTGCATTCATTATTATTATTGGTGCGTTGGGAGAGTGAATAGTGAAACCCTTGGAGAGAAAAAAACACCGACGCCTTCAAGGAATCCCGTCATCCTTCGGTGAGTACAAGATGCCGATACGCTTCGATGATCGATGCGCGCGTATACGTACAGCGTGAGCAGAGATTCATTCTATGCGTGCAGCACTTTGCTTGTTTCACTGTGCAAAATAAAACAGACGAAAGAATATTTGCGATACTGGTTACGCTATAAACAATGCGGGTCACTCCGAAGTTTTTGGCTGTGAAATTTATTCGGAATTCCCGGCCCAGCGCGCGGACTTTACGCAGAGCTCCAAGCGAATCCTAGACCTCGGTTTCGGATTTGTCTGCTACAACTTTTTATAGGAGAATGTTGGGCTTTAAAAATTAAACTTTGAAAACATTTTCGGATTGCATCAAATTGCTATCCCGACAATTTTTCTCTTTTCTTATCTGTTTTCCCTGAAAAATGTACGTCATGCCCCAACATTTTTGTTGACGGCGATAAATTCGTGGAACAAGTTATTTGTTCCTACACCTAAGAATTTTCTGGCATTGAAGACGGGTTCTACATTCAATTGCTCAGCTAGAAACATCCGACAATTCAAGAACCATTCCTTCGAAAATGCAGCGAGCAAACAGATAAACTTGACCTTATTTATTTCTTGCAAAAAATTGCAGGGAATAAATAAGTTCTCTTACGTTTAAGCATCAATTATTTCCGATATTCTGAGCACCTCAAGCTAACGCATGTAGCATAGATCAAACTGAAATTTCAATCGAAGAACTTTCGAATTCTACAAAGACATAGTGGAATTGTTCCTTTCTGTTCGCTATATCGTAGGAAATGGCGCACGATTTTTGAAATACTGTATGTTGAGAAATTCCAGAACATTATTATTTTTCTAGCAATGTCAGATGTTAGTTTGCCAAATCCTACTGAGCAATGCAAATGTCGGCGTGACTAAGAAGATTTTTGTAAGAACCTTTGAACCGTGATCGGGAATCACAAAAACAATTTCTCACTGCCCTACTGCTTAAAAAAAAAAACGCTTACCAATGTAACAAGAACAATGCAGAAGATATGATTCGAAGGAAATTCAACGAACGTAACTACAAAGTTTCTTCTCAAGTTTTAAATGTTGAGAAATTGCTGATAGCCACATTTAGATCTATTTTTTCCTCGTCTAACCTGGGTAATTTTGAAAGTGCTCTCAACGGCACGATAGCTTCGAGATATGCTTTGTATTCCGTGGTTGTGATAGTTTCCCTGAATATATAGGGTTCTGGGTTCTTCTGAACTCTTTTTATTTGATTTTTCAGAGTAGATTTCGGAAATTGAGGGATTTTTGAGGAATGTTTCTGCGTGCGAGCGAATTCTGAGTGCCTCGGAACATTGTATCATGGGGAGGACTGTGTTTTTTCGACGCAGTCGAAGCAATTCGTTGCGCTGGCTCGGGGCTTGTCGGCGAGCTTTTCCTCTTGATCCATCATTTGCGCTGTTTTCCCCCCTCTGGTTTGATGAGAAACCCTGAGGGAAAAGGTAGAAGACCGGAACTAAGTCCGAACAATGAAGATTTTTGTTTGGCAACTCATTTAGTGAGTTCACGCAAGATGGGTGCGACCTGGAGTTCGTGTGACGTTCGTTAGCTTCTTATACAAATACAGCTTTATCCTCACGATTTTCCCTTCTTTTTTATTTTGTTTTATTTTTTTAGCTCAATCGCGTTGGGAAATCCCACCAAAACTAATTTCTCATCAACCCTTATCGTTCGTTGAAGATTCTTCTGAAATTATGAATCATGATTTCATGTTTCAGAGCGATCATGCATGCAAACCTCGCGGTGAATCTTCACGAATGAGTTGATTTAAATTTGAAATTATGAATAATCTACAGACACCAAATGAACATACAAAATGATTGCTCTAAACGCTGTGCAAGGCAAACCTGAAATGTGAGCCCAAAGGTTCTCGTGAAAGCGAAACCTAAGTTAAGTGTCTGGATCCCGTCAGTGACGCTTTGGACCAAGTGCTGAGAAAAACCAGTCATTCAAAAAGCCAGCCTTTGACCTATTTAATGAATAACATTATTTGTGGATCGATGTTCGTATTTGAATGCATGTTTTCCATCTGAAGACCAGAAGCCGTAGAAATCGACACATTTTCCCCGCCACAAAATTAGTTCCGAAGCTGAGCTCACGCGAGGATAAATCGGAGGAAACGAACTCCACTGTATTTCATTTGATCCCACGGGTATTGATTTTCGTTCCAAGCGGTCAGTTGTGGAATTCAGTACCTTCATTTAAAAACTCGGCCAGTGGTTTTTCGACTGTGGGCATTGCGTAAAAAATTGCGTATTCATCACGACTAAAAATCTTTCCGGATTAAACTCACTGTCTCCCTGACAAACCAGTCACCGCCGAACAATAGGATTCTCACATCCGATTCCTTACCGTGAAGGACTTACGGTTCTTTCGCCATGTGCGAATGAATAAAAAGCCTCTTGGCCGAAATTCTTGCGTTGCATCCCCCAAGCCTATTCATAAATGAGTACAGTACTATACAGTATTCTAAAAAAAGGAGGACCTTTTTGATTGCTTTGTCCTTAGCAGGAAGAAAGAAAAATTTACGCTTTCTTCCGAATAAGGCGGACACTGGCTCGCGTCGGGGAATCGTGCAATGAGATGACACGCATTGTTTTTGGAAAGAATGTTGACGACGTGACTTGAATTTCTTGGAGGAATTTCTCGTTAATTAAGAAGCGAAGACATAATTTCGATCGATTCAAGCATTAGAAATAAGTGTCAAACAAACAATCAACTCTGAACATAATACTCGGCACTATAGCGGTCATTCATGTGAATCTCTGCCCATTCTTGAGTGAGCCTGAACTTTTGTGAACTAAAATCGTGGATTTTATAAAAGCACATTAATTTTTTTCAACGAAGATCAATGCATCACAATTTTAGTAATTTTTTTTTTGAAGAAGCATCATATGTACTTACATGTGCAAGAGCATGAATGTTCTGGAGTTTTATGCTCAGAATTTTTCTGGCTTTCTTCGGAAGTCCTATCAGCCAAGATGTGACCACGAAGTGGTTCGGGAATTATTTTGACCTGAGAAACAGCATTCAGTATTTTTGCATTCGAAGTGCTATTGCAGAGGAATTTACTGCCTTGAATTGGGATTGTCTGCTGCATTCAAATGGTTTTGTTTGCTGGCAGAATGAAAATCAGGGCGAATAATCAGACCTGGAGAGAAAAATAAGGAGAAAAGTAACTCGATTCTTTTCTGACGACTAATAGCTGAGTTCCGAGAAGCTTTCACACTTATTTAATTGATACTTTATACAATTTCGACCGGATAATTACACTGCGTTTGCATAGCGATTCACGTGATTGGATGACCAAAAATATAATTTTCAAGGAGGGGTGAACAAATACTGTAGTTTTAATCATGAAAAGCCTCAAAGGGAGATGGGACAAAGAAAATACTCTTATCGCTAATAAAGGTGTTTGGCGCTTGGGAAAATGAATGATTAAAATGTTGGCTTTTATGAGACATACCTGATTGTAATTAATTTATTGCTATACCCTGTCTGAAAAAAAAAGAAAAATTCCAAGAGTCGCTTTTCGGAGTATGCCATAGTTTTTATTCATCTATCATTTTGACTGACTGAAATGTAGCACATTGCAGTATTTTAGTCTTGAGGATGACGCCTAGTTCCTCTCATTTTCAGGCGCGTCTCCTATAAGACGGCTTATAGGGCTAAAAAAATAATAATACGGGAAATGTCCCCTTCCTTTTGCTTAGATCACGGTTACTTTCGGTATGACTTCAGAGTTTTCTCTCATTTCCTCTTGGTCCCACAACCATTTGACACTACTTTCATAATTTTATGTTCAAAAATTTCAGAAAAAATTCCTAGTTTTTTGTTGGTTTTTTAGCTTGTGAATCAGCCCGTGGTTTAAATACGATGATGCATACATGCTGGTTGATTAAAGGCAATTGATGTGGCTACGCAAGTTTCAGTGTCGTATGAAAAAAATTGAAACGTACAAAAGACATTTTTTCAACCATTGCCCGGATTCAGCGTTCGATTGAAACAATTTCCTGGAATCAAAAGGGGTTCTGTGCGGAATAAAATACCTTGACAATGTCAGATAGATCCCCCTCCCCCGACTTATGCATGGAAAAAATGTCAATTGTACCCAACAAAATATATATACATATATATTGTATTTTATGAGTGAAATCGAAGCTATGTACCTATGATTGAAAACGCGCAAAAGTAATGTGTTAAAATTACTTGTTTACGGCGCCTTTAGGCGAGGAGTGAGCTCATGTAAATACTGCAGTAAATTTTCAGTTGTTTTCCAAAATATCACATAATCTCAGTTGTTGGTTGCATCATATACGATAGCTGCGGTGCGGTCTATGCTCAACTGCCTTTAATGTAGGCCACACTCGAATATTTCATGACAATGATGGAAAAGTGCGCGCCAAACTTCGGCATTGGCTTCGCTTTTTTTCTGTTTTTGTTTCGATCTGAACACGTTGCAACTTCGCGAGTAGACCGCGACAGAAAATGAATTCGAAGCGTCCCTTCATGCGCATTCGTTCGTTCGTTCGTTCGACTGGCTGTTGTGCAGAAAATGCCGACAAGCACGCAAGTGTGCGCGTCGCTGAATACGAAACAAGGCCCTAAGAATCCACCGTCTTCGCGGTTCTTCAGCGAAGATGAACCTTGGCCAAGGCATCCTATAGTATATAGAAAAAAATGCCATCCCTGCGTGCAAAACCCGACATGAGCGAGAGAGAGAGCAAAAGGGAAAAAACGAAGTTATGCGGAGAGGAAAAGCGCCGCGAGGGCAACATGGAAATTTAGACCGAACAAAGGCACGCAATCTTTCGAGGATTTTTTTTTTTTTCGGCGAAGGACCCTTGCATCTCACGGAAGAAACGTATTTCCCTTTTTGTCCTTCGTTTTTGTTTATTTTTTATTCACGGAGCTTGTGTAATTCACCTGAGGCTGTGTCAAACTCGCGAAAACAATTGTTCGACTCTATCGAAAAAAAAAACAGACCGTGATTTCGTCCCCATGAACGCGTCAAACATAAATTGTATCAAGTTCCTCGTGTGATCACAGGTAGTAAACACACTTTTTGACATAAAATGATCTAACGGATAATATAAAATCGAAAATATGGGTTATATGCAAAATTATTGCATTTCGTCTGCTTAACTTCGAAATCATCCTGGCTGCTTTTTATTTGACAGGATAATTTCTGTCGTATTCATATATTTTGTTCTCCATCCAAATTTTCTCCAGCATATGCCACACCTTCAACGAGGCGCAGCCTATCATCGAACTTCTCGGATAAATATAGTTTTTTGGTAACAGTAACAATATATTTTTTCTGCCTGATTGAGCTTCTGAGGAATTTCGAGGCTATCTGCGCTTTTGTAATTCCATACCGCGACGTCAAATATTCGCAAACAGATTGTGACGGATGGCCGTTTCTCAAACGCAAAGTGCCAATAAATTTCAAAATGGAAAGCGGGGAAGGTTTCGAAATGTTATGACTGCTTGAAAAAGTCTGGGAGTTGATCGTAAAAGTTCTCCAGTCGCCGTCGTGCAGAACTGTGCCAATTTGTGTGGGTCAACGAACACGGGAACAACTGGGTTTTGAGGCCGACTGTAGCTGCCAGAAAGGAGTAATTTTTCGGGACTGCCTTTCAATCACTGATAGATCAAAGTTCAACAAATAACAGCAGGAGTTTATATCGTGTTTTCTTTTAATTCTCATCGCAGTATCAGCGTAATTAAATGCGGAAAGGAGCGTCACAGCGAAAGTTTTCTTTTTTTTGGGAATGATGAAATGTAAATGTGAGTTGGAAATTCGACGGTTTCTGGTACAAATCCCCGGGATACAAATGAAAATCCCGCAGCCACAGTAATTCACCTGTCGACAGACATTCTGGCATGAATCAACCTAAAATGGCCATATGTCTTATTATGTGACACTTTTGCAATGTTTTACTTGTACAACACGTGGAAATACTTCGAACGAAAAACATAATTGGGAACTTCGAGATGTGCAGAATGTTCAGCTCAATAAGAACAGTTCTCGGTATCACTAAGACGAAAAAATTGGCAACAAAAGCAGTCCTAAAATGTATATATTTTTTTGAGAACAAGGATAAATATTTAAACATTCATTCATTTATGTTTTTACTCGCATATTTTTTGATCTTATGTTACTGTATTTTCTTCGTTCACACATTTCGTACCTTCGGAAATTTTCGTACCGCTGGATTATAGTTGAATTTTCTCCTCGAAAGTTTCTCAAGGATCCATACGCTGGGATCAGGAGCGTATATTCATTTTTTTGGGTCCCAGACCAAGGAGAAGCCACCCAACTCAGAATTATCGAAAAATGCGGTTATTTAGCTCTGAATGTGGCTTTCTCCGTTGGTTTCAATCATTCGTCGGGTGAGTTCTCATCAGGTCTGAGGACTGGAAGTGGGTTACTCTTCGAGAGAGAGAAAAAAAAAGTGGTGCGGTGCATAGAAAGGAAAACCGCATTCTTCGACATCTCTTTGTGCGATTGGGTTCGAGGAGGCATGTTTGATTTTGCGAATCTTGGAACTTCGCTTGTAATGAGTGCATTCGAGAAAAAACTAATGAAAGGCACGAGGATGGGTTCACGTTTTTTTTTTCAATTCCTTGGTTTCCTTGAAGAAGTCCAATTGGATGGACTGGTTCGATTTTCCGAGAGCACAGAGCAATATTTGACCCATTTTGAGGACAGTTCGAATCTTCCTCCCTTTTTTTTTTTTTTTGAAACGTAGAGAATACAAAGAGGGCACAAGGAGAAAAAACAATGCATTACCTTCCACGTTTGCAAGTAACATCTACTTGAAGTCTGTCAACAGTTCTACCACGTAGAGTAAAGTATAGTGTATTACGATCACTAGAAAACCCGATTAATAACTGTTTCCATAGTTTCAGAAGCTACCACTGTTTATAATGATGAATTAATTTAAATATATTTTGTGTGTCTAATCAAGCTGACTGTCAAGATCGTTTCAAAGATTCGTTTTTTTAAATCATGAAAGTATTTTACCGAGTCACGGCTGCAAATCAAGCGATTCCTATCATATAGGAAGACGCTTTGTTCAAACCTTTTTGTATCACAAAATTTCTCCGGAATAATTTGACTCATAAATGTGGATACCAAATGCCGCATTTTCATGATATTGAAAAACTTTTGTATCATCCGTCGTGTGTCTGCGCATTCCGGAAGTTCAAATGAAAAGTATGCCCTTTATCTGGCGTGATTTTTTTATGCAGTTCGACGAATAAAAAAAGGGCCGGGAACAGAGATTCGTGTGTTAAAAATAAG
Source organism: Notodromas monacha (assembly GCA_905338405.1). Classification (NCBI taxonomy): domain Eukaryota; kingdom Metazoa; phylum Arthropoda; class Ostracoda; order Podocopida; family Cyprididae; genus Notodromas; species Notodromas monacha. The sequence continues at coordinate 66,575 of CAJPEX010000832.1, forward strand.
GAATTCAAAATCGTGAATATTTTTGCTTCGAATTTAGGAATAAGAACCCGTAATCCCGTATTCAATTTAAAATGCTAGTTGCATCGAGAAAACTAAACTCGGGCCAAAAGAGGAGCTGAACGAAAGGATTCTCGCTTGTTAAAATGCCGGTTTATCAATTTTGTTCAATTACTGTCGCCATTCCATCAACGAAAATGGCCCAACTTTCTACCCGACGTACGATGGCACCTCTTGCGGACGCCGGGACACCTTTTCGTGACGTATAAAATGACACGGGTAAAAACAAAATATTATATCCGGACCGGATCTGTTTTTTTATTTTTTATCTTAGGCAAAGCGGGAAACGTTGCGATTTTTGATGTTCATTTTTCTCTACCGAGATCGGGGATTTCCGAGATCGTTTGTTGGTCACCAAGGATATTCCTTCCGGCGCTGTTTTCGAGGGAGTGGTCTGTCTGGGTTCTAGGCGACTTCGACCTAATTATAGCGCCGGAAGTATGCTGCAGGATGGCCTCAAGTTCAGGCCTACGTTATCCTGCAACTGCGGGGAAAAGATATGCTTAGTATACTAAGCATACGCATGCTTAGTATGCTTAGTATACTAATCATACGAGTACTGTACTACCATCTAAATTTAAATGTTCTACATGATTCTTTCTTCTGTAATTCCCCCCCCCCATAAATAATTGTTAATAATTTTTAAAAATTTGTTCGCTTTTTTTGTAGCCGAATGAGGGTCGCTATCCAACGCGCCAAATTACGAGGAATTTTTTTTCGCAGGGTTATTCATTTCGTATGATACTGTATTATGAACGAGCATTAAAGCAGCGATCTCACTTGTTGCATGCACAGAAATGAAATTGTTTCTGGGTCAATTTGCGTCATTTCCGTCATTGTCTCCATACTTCACCCATTCGTGCCGTATTATAATATTTAGCAATGAGCGCATTTTTCCCGCATTGATTTATGCCATGGAACCGGAGGTGTTCACGAAAATTTGGCAAAAAAGACTGACAGGAATAGGTTTATTACGTCGTGTTCCTGCTTTGTTAAGTAATTTCGATCAAGGGAAATGAGAATCATTGAAGGGAAGGGAAGGGGAATCCGACCGAGGATTTTCCAGGTTGAGCTTTTTAGCGCATACTTTTTAAAAGAGAAAAGTACGATATTCGTGAGGTGACGGAAGTGAAAAATCGATTAGAACTAGGAATTGGAATTTTGGGAATTTGACGAATAACTGCTGATCGATCCAACTCACCCAATAGAGGCATGTCGGTTTTTAGCCGGGCTGGTAATAGAGCTCAACAGGCTCGTTCATTACATGTACAGTATTTAAAAAAATACTGTACGTGGTTTTTACGGCAAAGCGTAATATAATGTGATTGCATTTAAGCTATTATAACACGCAATTTTATTTCTCGAAAAAGAGGCGCTGCAAAACTCGCAAGTTACGTGTAGCCGATGTGCATTCTCGTACCGAACTATAGTAATTCGAACTCGGAAGGACCCAAAAAGTCGATGTTGGGAGTTTTCAAGTTGGGGAAACCATCATCGTTCGAAGAGGAAAAAGGAAGAATTCAGGAATTAGAAAACAAAATTGTGATCTTCTGGGCCTCTTAACTACAGGGTAAATGAGTAAACAGGGATGAATTTTCCCAGTCACTGATTGTCTGTCGAAAAGCATCTTGTTACTTCTTTGTTTTTCTCTTTCCTGGGGTCCCCGGAATAAAATCCTGAAAATCTCCGTAAGTTAATACAGGTTTCAGGGCGAAAATCTTCGTGTTAAGAAAGTCTTTATTACATTGCTCTCGCGGAAATTCAGACGGGGACAAACACGACTTGATATATGGATTTTTTTACTTGAGAATGCTTGTGTTAGCGAATTCCAACCGGATATAAACAAGGTGACTGACAGCAGTCAATGGATCGGAAAACCTTTACTTGTTGAACTTGAAAATGGAAAGAGATTATTTCAGGAAAAAAAAATTGAAAATCGCCTTCGTAAATATAGGAGAAATCCCGAAATATTTTATCGAAGCTTTTTTTCTGGCGTTCTATTCGGTTCATTACATCGTTTCTCGAATTTTCTACTGATTGTTTTTAGCATTTATACCATTTAAATTTACTTTTGCTGCAGCAAAATTGAAATATTATTTTCCCACATTTATTTTTCGAGGTTATTCCTCCGATTTCCAAATATCCCGACGAGGCCTACGCGTAGTGTTCTCAAACTGTGCTGTCTCTCATAAGGTAGTCATAAGTTGGTGAAGATACAGTACAGTAAAATATTGTTAAAACAAAGCCATTCGGGCAAATAAAATACCTGTGTTATAACGAAAAATCCGTTACAAGCATACTCAAATAAGTAAATAACGTATTGCAACAATTGAACAGGAACCTAAAAGAATGAATTTGGTGTAATCGATTATTTGTGCAAACGAGATTCGTTGTTACGAGACTCTACTGTAGTAGTGAAATGACGAAGTAGAAGCCTTCATTTGATCAATTTTTTTTACTTTAGGACGAGTAAAAGAGCTTCATTACGCAGCATTCTTTTTATGAACGAACTCAAATAACATTGCAGCTATTAGACAGGAAGGAACCTAGAAAAAAACGAATTCGGTGTAACCGATCATTCGTTCAAACGGGAATAGTTTTAACGAGATTCTACTGTAGAAGTGAAATTATGAAGTAGAGGCCTTTTCTAAAACTTTTTTTTTTTATTTCCCCAAGACAGCAATAGTGTAGTCCCATGAAAGCAACAAATGTGTATAGGAAGCGTTTTCCCCGTCAGCTGAGCCCCAAACCCGCATGTGAATACTGTATCCCTGATGTTCATCTTCTGATCGCCCGCTGGCTTTTCGGGGGCCCGCGGGACAAGTCTAATGCCCCGACACTCTCAATAGCGGATGTCCTCCCATTTATGTCGCCAATTAGTTTACGTTCTCGGTCGCGGAAGCATCAAAATATGTCATCCCAGCCTGATGCCGATTGTTATTCTTGAAGTTTTTCTGGTGTCCGCGCGTATATCGTCTCGGACGGGGCGCGGAAAATCACCGCGGATGGTCGTTTCTCGGGACGCTAATTTGCCCCCGATTTCTTTCCGGCGTGTTTTTTTTATGGATGCATAGGGAGGACCGCATCAACTGCGGAATGTGGGCCGAAACCCCATTAGACGGTTTGACTGTTTATGCAAGACCAGTAATGCAGTAGCTTATTCTAGCTGCCCTTTTATATAAATACTGTAGTCCTCTCGTTTCCGAGGGACACCAATTGAACGTCGAGATCGTCCGTCAGTGCTTAAAATTTCGATCATTCTCGAAATATCTGAATGCGATTCTCGAGAGATTGCGTTTATTCATCGATTTGAATGTGATATCCGGCTTTTTCTGCAATCGAGATGCCCGAGGCATTTATGAAAGCTTCGGAATCGTTGATTTTATCAACGGCTCGCATTTTTCTCTCCAAAAGTTCGAATTTTCCTATGATAATCTGATTCCAGGGGATATTATTTTCATAGTTCAAGGGAACACAGGAGACAAATACAGTAACTCAGTTATTTACGTTTCGATTACGATAAATCGATGGCTAAGAGCTCAGTGTCAAAATTTTCAGCATAACTTCGCGACCTCTGCGTTAAAAAATATCAATTCCCGAGAAAAGGGATGGATCCTTGAAGAATTTCACTTACTGAGAAAATAATTTCATTCAGATCTGCACCATGATGACTTACATTACTGTATTTCAATGGTTAGTAGCGTCGTTTCCAAATTTTCGGCATATTTTCACGAGCTGCGAAGAAGAAAATATAAATTCTTGAAGAAGATATTATGAGTTATGAACATAGAAGATCTTCACTCCTTGAGTCTGATAAAACAAATTACGCTGGTGGAATGTGATCAGTTTGATTGTTTAAAGATTGGTCGTTCGAAGGTAATAAAACCTTCAACCTCAATTCGCGGAAGAACACAATTTCTGGGATCCGGAAATTTTCAGGTTTTTTCAGCTCATTGTTCGAAGTAGAACAACTTCCGGAAATTTCTTAGATTTGAAAAATCTCGCCATTCACCCGACAATATGAGGTATAATTTTTTAGACGTCACGTCATGGAGAGAGGTCAAAATAAGTTCCTTTGTCTTCCGAAAATTGTCTCTTCCCTGGGTGGCGAAGAAACTGAGGAACGCTCTGCGACGATCTTTATCTGTTTTTTTTCCCTCGTTTTTTGTTATGTTTTTGTATTGTTTAGTGAAACCAGGTCACCGAATATTATGCACCCTGTACACCCCAGGGCCTACTTATTTGACTGCTCGTTTCGGCAAGCAAGAAACACTTTGAATAGAAATTATCGCCAGGGTCTGCGGTTCGAGTTCGACAAGACGCAGTTGTTTAGGTGGAAAACAGTAACGAATGTCTGGCGACTTTTTGTCTGAAGATGCCGGAAAGTTTCTGGTGAGTGGTTATCGCCCATCATCGGTCTTGTGTTTCGTGAAAGCCGTGAAGAATCTTTTTTTTTTTCTTCTTTTCCTTATACTGGGCAAAAAATCTTCTTCAAAAGGTTTATTTCTCGTTTTCTTTTCCCTTGTCGGATGTGGGTCGAGTGGGATTCCTAGCCCACCTTTTTTCATCCTCTTTTCACTGAACCGCCAACTCGTCACGATCTTGGAATGTTCGGAACGTGTAGAAAAATCGGAGGCGTTTTCGAGGCACGCTTAATTATTTTCTCATGATCTTCTCGCTTTCTGGGATTTATTACTTGTATTTCGCACGTCGCGAAATTGCGCGCCAAATCCAGAACATCTAAAATATAGACCTTCCTTAGGTACTATACAGTGCCGATCCGTCGGTTTTCTTTTGATTCACGTAAGAGATTTCGGGGTTTTCTGATGAATTTATTGACAGCTGCCTCATGCCCCAAAAATGTACTGAAAACTTTGGGTACAGCGTATGTTCCCGATATTCGATTATTCGACACTTCGTGTTGATGGAATGTTGTAAATTATGGGGAAAATGAGATACTGTAGACGCACGAAAAAGTTTTTCACAAGAAAGATGCCTGAAGCTGTTTATTCTTGCGGAATTATTTGCTGTTTTTTTTTAAAGTTTAGTATTGGATTTGTCTTTTAAATACTAAATTTTCTGCGGCTCATTTAGACTTGACTAAAATTAGGGTACGGACTTCAATCGCGTGCGGCCTCATTTTACGCAACTTTGACGAGTCACAATATAGTTTTTTAAAAGCTCAAACGTTTTATGCAGGCGCAATATCTTAAAATTTGTTGAACTTTGACTAGGGCCGACGTAAATAAATTGAGATGAGGATTTAAATGACTCATTCGAAGCAATTTTTTAAAGCTACTAAAAGCGTTTTTCGGCTGGAGACTAAGTTCACGGTTTTGATGCCTTGTTTACGACCTTTTGATACCCAAGCATTTTTCTACGAGCGTTTAATTGGCTTCGTTGATGAGTTCCTTGCTGCTTACGGGAACTAACGCGTTTTTAGAATGAATAAGGCGCGGAAAAACGAAAACAAAAAGACGCACACACATACACAACGAGATTCCGAGACGCTGAACAGAATTATTTCCAGTGTTGATTCGGATCCAAGCAGAAGAATGCGTCAGAAAAGTAACACCGATAAAATTTGGATGCTGCTCTTGAAAATATTTCATTTTATGCGTCTGGCGCAGGAAAATTCCTCAGCACCTCTTGGATAAAAATAAGGGAGGTCAGTCTGAGTAATTCATCTTTCCCTCTCGTTGTTTATTATTCAGAATATTTTGAAAAAAGATTCGCAGCAATGCCTGAAGGCATTTGCTCTCCTTTCGAGAGAGGAGAAGGGACGTGACACTTGTTCCGGCTGGACGGGATTGTTCGGCCATCTGTTGATTCCTGAGACCCGCATGATGGGGTTGTACATTTTTCCATTAGGCCCGGACGTAATTTTTATTATCATGGAATGCCTGACAAGCATGAATCTTTAATGATTCTTCGCTTGCATTCCTCAGCATTGTGTTTTTTGCTAATAACTTTTCAAAAATCAATGCGGTGGCAAGAGGCAGAAGAAACCCTGGAGAATCATCGAGTAGATTGTTGGGCGATCATCGTACTGTACTTCGCTCTCGAAATCCCCCCTTTTTATTATGAAAATCCTTCCGAAATATTATCGGTCTGTGGCTGACCAACTGATAATTCTTTCATGTATACCTCGAATTTGAAATTACGTCCTGACCAGATTCCACCGATGCTGTGGTAAAGATTAGAATCCATGGCTGTCCAATAGTCCGATCTGCTAAGAATTTGGAATTGTTATAAATCTACCGCGAGCTGAATTTTAAGAAGGTTTCATCAGAAAAATAAATTTATGAATGCATAATTTTTGAAGGCACGAACTCTGAAAATTTTGCGCCTTAGAGTCTTGTCGGGTGAATACATGTAACATTTTGCATATTTCAGTAGTACAGTATGACGTACAGCATTACATACGGTTGGATTTTTTTATCAGTCAGATTGATTTCGAGAAGAAGTTGAACATTGAAATTTCAAACCGCTGTTGTGCAGAATTAAGAATCATTTAGCACAATTTTCACTGGCACAGCACGACCTAAGTATTACTGTATTTTATAAAAAAAAATATCTTCTTTGTGACGATGTTCCAGATTCTTTAAATATTTTCGATAAAATATAGTGTCGTGATTTCGGCAAGGTTTACTGTTGTGATCGTTTGCAAAGAGGCTGAACAAAACCGTACGAAGCCATGTCAGCAATTGAAAGTCTCGAAGTCTGGCTATTGATTTCTCAAAGGTTCGGAATTTTCCTGACTGAGAACCTTGGGAAGTAACGTTCTGGCATCAATTTTGTGCCACGGTTCCCCGTAAGATACAGAATTCAATAACGAAAAGAGAGACGCATTCGTCTACCGTTAATCTCTGTTTTCCACTCTTGCATAAAAATGTATTCTTCAAAACATAAGAAACCTGAGTTAATGAGCTCATCAAGTAAATTAATCGGTTCGGTGTTACTCGCTCCTCATATCATTCATCCAGTCGAGATGTTCAAAGGTTGAAGAAAACACGTGTTCGTTATGACTTGTGAAGAACTCCTGACCTGCATGAGAGTGACTTATGAATGGTACCTACCGAATTTAATTATGTTACTTGTATAAGTTTTTCAGGAAGGAAGCAACATCTCTCACCAAAAACAGTACTACCTACTTCCAAACTTTAAAAACAAACCGTGAACTGAACCAACCAGGCGCTTTTAATGTTATAAGAGAAGTACTTCCGGCATTTTCCAGCGAGTAATATTTCCTTTTAAAAAATGGCGCACGTTCTGTCAAGTTGTTGGGGAAAAATGCAAGAGTTACTTGTGCCGGCACAGGTCGTGTTTACGCACAGATTAGAGCCACTGAAAAAAAAAAAAAAACTTTAGGAATCTCCGAATATTTCGGGGATGAGGTTCCAGCTCATTTTCTGGGCGACAGTGCGTCACAAGAGAAAGGAAGAAAAAATTTGTGGCAAGGAAAAAAAAATAGATTGAAAGGGAAATATTGTAAGACAGATTAGTTGATCCCTCATCCCGGACGCCTGTCCGGACGTCGGGGAAAAAAAAAAAGAAAAGACCACGCGAAGCACGCGACGAGGTCCCCTCATTACAGCGCCCGCGATTTCACGCTCATTAGGCGCCATTGCGTGCCGAGATTCACGCGGCGTTCACGCATGAGATTTTTTTTTCTTCCTCTCCCACTTTTTGTGAACTTCCCCGTCCGCCGGCGCAAAATGAAAACGATGACCGAGATTCCCTTGTATGGAGGAAGCCCGTGAGGTGGGTTGAGTGTTACCCGCAAACCCGGGTTCCGTCCTGCTGCTGAGGTGCTTCTGTTGCGGTTGACGCTTCTTAACATATGCGGTTTATATTTACAGTACTCTTTTTAAAAACTGAACTATCGAGAAAAGAAATGATTAAACAGGATGGAAATTTCATCTAAAACAAAAAAGCATTTTCATTGGTTGAGCAGAGTTATAAACAATCCGGAGAACGTCTCTTACAATTAAAAATATATAGGCTTATAAAAGGAGAAAATCATTCAAACGTCTTGTGGTTTTTATAAAAAAAAAAGCCTCAGAAACCGCCTGAAATTGAAAATTTAACCAAGAACATGGTGGTCTAAAATTGAGTAGACTGACGTCCGTAATCTGAAAACTTCTTCAAGCTGCAGTATTTGAACCATAAATTTAAAACGGGGCATGAAATTCAAGTTCATTCAATTTTCTTTCGAAATACAGTACAGTATATCTAATAAATTGGATTCATGTGAACTTTAGTTTCCATAGTTCCTTAAGATAACCCCTTAAATCACCGAGATCTGGAAACAATTTTACACAGTATTTTTAATGGACTCGAGATATCATTTAGTTTTTTTGAAAGGAACACAACGTTTCCAGGAGATTCTGTTGTTTCAAAATATGTCCATGGATTCCGGATTCACCCATTACTGAAAGAAATTACTGTGCCAAGATTTGTGAATCCATGCGGAGATCGAATTTGCTCACATGGCGAGACGAAACCTTTAAAACCCCGCGTTTTAATTTATTTCGAGCGACCACAACTTCTATTTCATGTTTTAAATAACGAAAGGGCTTTATGTTGGCCTCGTTACAGCATTTGGGGCAGTTTTGACACGTTCACTGCGCATAATTCGGTGTGTCCTTCAGTTTCTGGAAATTCTCAAGATCTTAATTTTGGCATTTGAAATATCTTTCAAGTACCACGCTGCCAAACCCATCATCAATGGATTTCAGCTGCCTCATGAAATTATAATTTTTTCAGCCACTGTATCAGTGAGACGCGTGCCTTTGAGTAGCATTTTGCATACGTACCTGGGGTATGAGAATAATTAAAGCGTGAAGCCTCGAGAGATGCGCATTTTGATGTGCAAATCGAGTGTAACACTTTCTCAGTATTTCTTGACGCTGTATTAGTACTATATACCTGACCTAGAAACTCAATAGGCTATCAATTCTTTATGAAGCCTCTGCTTCTTATCTCTTTCAATCCACGTTATCTGAATCCAAAAAATAATTAAAGGAATCATGAGGCATAATTAATCATGAAGTGCATGAATCTAGCTGCTCGGAAAGCTGAAGGGGTGCTCAGAAAAATTCAGAGTATTTTAGGAAGATTCAATAGCGCAATCACTTTTCCCACGTTCGTGGGAAACATATCGATGGTTTCCTCTTGCTGAATAAACGGAAGTACAGTACTATTTGTGGGAAGTAAGAGGTTAGGCTGAACCGAGGTTCAGTATTCTGGAGCTTTCTAAACTCCAACGTTCACGGATCGAAAATAAACATTCCATGAGCTGAATCAAGTTATTCTTTGTGCTGTTATTGTCACCTTTCACTTCTTGTCACGAGGGAATTGATCATAACCATTCTGACTGCCGTCTCAATACGGTTTCCAAGAAGAAAAAAGGATGTATTGTACCGTATGGTCGTCTCTTTTTTTTTTAAATTTATTTTAGAGGCATTCTTGGGGCGGGTCGTGTGACAGGATGACTTCTTTTGCTGAACGCGAGATATTCTGACCGACATTCCTCGGTACAGGTCATCCTGACGCAGCTGGCATCTTCCAGTCCTGCATTTCTATGGGGGAAAATTCCGCGGCCAATTTTTGTTTTCTAAAGCTCAACGCTATTTTTTTTTATACTAAAAACACGGCGACGACTTTTTCCGGATTAGTCGAATGCGACAGGAATTCTGAGATGAGTCCCCATCAATCTCTTCAAAATTGACTCGTTTTTCTACAGAATGCAGCTTGTCTTATATTTGCATATATAGCTCAACGAAGAAAAGCGTCGCATTTCTAACCTTGGAAAGAAGCTAATTGATAGCTCTTCATATGTGCAATAAATTTTGCATCGTAATGTCAAACGTAATGGAGAATACTGTAATTGAATTGCTTAATTTAATCTAGCTGTAAAGATATTAGCTTTGTTATAAAATGTATATGCTCACCGTTCTTGACTAAAATCCAAAAAGCTCTTATTTTTTCGAGGACAATTATTTTTATTACAACTGAGAAGCCTTTCCTAATATTTAACCACATTTTTTAACTGGGAACTAATTTGTCTCAGATGTAATGGCAATGAATAAGTATTATTTGAATCAGCGTGACGATTTTTGGCCAGCCAGAAAACATTTTTCTCCAGGTCTCCAGGAAATTTTTTCTGTATCCAATGCGAAAATTTCAATTCTGCACGTAATGTTTTGCGAAGTCGTACGTGTCGATTAATTGTGAGTACTGATACTCACTGTGAATTCCCTGGAATAACTGTTCATTAAAAAAATTATTGTCCACATTATGATTATGATTGAGTCTCGGGATGGCTGTCTTGCTGATGATTTATGATGTTATAATTTTAGTAAAAGTTGAGCGACTCTTGCATTTACAAAATTTATTTTTGCATTTTATGCATTAACAACGCATTTCGTATGGACGCGATCTTGGGTCGATTTCCCTTCTCCTTAAGATGCGGCAATTTAAAAAAAAAAAAAGTTGAAAAAAAGCACACACACAAACAGTGGAACTCTGTATTTTTTCGTCGATATACTGAATCATATTATGAAACGCAGTCTCGGATGTGCGGCCCATACTCCAGTTTGAATTACACCAAAAAGAGCCATCGAAATTTTCTGAGTTAAATTCAAATATTTTGATTTTGTATAGGCCACCTTTTTCGATTTTATTTTGTTGCTGTCTGTCAAGGTTTTCCTTTGAAATAACTATCCAAGATCAAGGTGCGGCCGATAATCACGTTAAAGAATAGAAATCTTGTCTCGTAACTTTTCTGCGTGCCGGCATAAATTTCTTGAATAATTGCATTCCTCACAGTAGGAAAGACTTAAAATGTGGATTAAGTGGATTTCAATGCATTCCATTGTTTCAATTTGACTTGGAATGTCGTGTATTGTATACTGAACTGTTGTAGGTCACACGTTTCTCTCGAAAAACTTGCATAAAGAAATGTTGAGGCGTCTTGTACATTTGTGAATAGAGTTATGGACGGTGCTGACTTGAAGAATGCCCGTATGCATTCAAGATAATTTTTGAAACATTTGCTTATTTAGATTTGAAAGATGGAACGAACAAATTGTTGAGATTGAACGAGTAAAATATTCAAACAATTTTCAGTTCGACAAATTCTGACTGTCATCCTTAGTCAAGACCTGAAGAGGTTTGATTGTAATAATATTGTTTTAAGATGTGTGCCCGAATTAGCACAAAAGCAAAGGATTTTCGAATTGTAAAATGAAACACTTCAATCAGGTGTGGGGTGCACCTGGGGATCTTGCTTTTCAAGATCCCAAAAGTAAAGATATAAATATATTTCAATTAACCCCAAGATGTCAATCACAGGAAAATCACACACAATGCACAACCGACTTCAACAAGATCTCAGAGAGTACTGATTTAGATTGATAGAAANCAACAAGATCTCAGAGAGTACTGATTTAGATTGATAGAAAATGGCGGCGTCAATTCTCCAGTAGAATGTTCTGGAATGTTCCTGTGGATTCCTGAAAGTAATCGACATTTATTATTGCAGGTGTTTGCGGTACCCGCAATCGGAGGACGGTACAATAATGTACCGAAATATTCCGCCACAAAATCCCCCCTTGGTCTGTCACGGAGCGAAGGCTCTGTGACAGACCAACAGTGGCTCTGCAGGAATACTTCGGAAAAGAAAAATGGACGCCCCCATACGGCGCTCTTAAAATGCAAGCATCAATTCTTGTGATGTCTAGCTATCTTTATATTTCTGATTTTGGGGACTTGATCACTTTTTTTTGTGGAAGTTCCCTCTGAATTTTCTCAGATCAATTCTTT